>CM021107.1:300389530-300623448 GCA_007115665.2 Sequoiadendron giganteum
TATATTAAAGTGTTGATTTAAATAATAGCTTGATTCAAATGTAATTGAAGAAAATTTTAAATTACTATGTAATTGTCAAATTATGGGATGATTAAAATAATATGTTTTATCAGATCAAATATTGAATTTAAGAGTAATGTGTTTTAATCGATGAATTATTTGGTTTTCAAATGAATTATTTTTGGAAAGAAGAAATAAATAATTTGAAAGTGGTGTGTTTTAAATCGAGTAAATACTTATTTTGTTAATATTTAAAGTCATTAAGGAATTAAACATATGGTCTAAATTTCATCTTTGTCTGAAAGAGACATTATTAATTAGTTTTATTGAGGCAATATAGTATTGAATTTTATTAAGGAGAATGAATTTAATATATCCAAAATTAGTTTATTTCCTCGCAATTGCTTTATGTGATTATTTCCTATGTGTTCATGTTTGGCGAAATGGGTTAGTTATGTCTTTAATATGTAAGTCTTCCAGAGGATCCTAGAGGATGGGGGTTGTCGTTTTGTGATGTCAACCATTTGTTTTTCTCTTGGGTAGTGCATGGTGTTTTGTCAGTGATTTACCCGGTTTCCATGGACAGGGATGATTTTTGCCTCCTTTGGATTAGGAGTGGATTATGTGATTTGTGCCTCCTTGGATTAGGAGTGGATTATGTGATTTGTGACTCCTTGTAAGGAGTGGCTTTGTTATGTTTGTTACCTCCAGTGTTTGGATAGGGTTTTGACTTATGTTTCCTCCTTGAGTTGGAGTGATTATTTTATCTAGTTTGTATGCGCTTTGGCACCCTTGGTGATTGGTTTTGTTTGGTATGTTGTCAAGTAGAAGAGTGGATTCTGTTAGGCACTAGAGCCCAAAGAGGTAAATTGGATAACCTTCGGAGGTGGTTTAGTCAAGTGATAACTAAATCAATGTACTTAGAATATTGGGTAGTATTTCACACTAATCAAGATAATTGTGCCTCACTCATAGACACAAGTGCTCGTTTAGGCTTGGGATGAGTGGGAAGGCTTGGAATGGAAAGGTCATCTATCTTGTCTTTACGAAAGGTATTTGATTCCGCATGAGTGAGTATGGGGGCCGGGATTCGGTTGAGGCCACCAGGATAACCCATAGTGGGGGCCAAAGCCTATGAAGATTCCTAGAGGATATCCCATGACGAGCTGTGCGATGACACTCTGTCTAGGACAACAGTTGGAATTTGATTTTGTGTGTATGGTTTTCTTAACATACTTGATCTATTTAATTTTTGGAAGCAATGTGACCATGTTGGAGTTGTACTTGTTTTGTACATGTGAATGGTTGTGTCAGTATGGATCAGTTATGTACTAGCCTGTGTCTAGAGGTAGTTGGCCTTGGCTAGGAATCCTTGTTACTATCTCCTAGCACGGGGGTTGGGCCTTCGGGTAGCACTTGGTTGGGTGGAACGTGCACCTTACTCCGTTGGATTTTCTTCTTGTTCATGTTGACGAGATTTCCAGTTGGAGAGCTTGTGGGATCCAGTTACATTTCATGCTTTATTCATTTCAATTGTATCTTGTAATTTATTACCCCTCATTTGTACTTGAGGTGGAAAGTTGTAATATGTAATCATGCTTATTGGATTTACCTCATTTGGGGAATGAGTGATGTAATCTCCTTATTAAATTATTGTTATTTGAAATCTTGTGGTGTCCCTTATTGTTTGATGAAACTTATCATGTATGGAATGTATGTGTTCTAAATGTATTAAGTAGATAAATGTTATGGATTCATTTAAGTTGTTTGTGGGTTTATAAGTAATCTAAGTCTCGTAACCTTAGAGGTTTTTGGCAATGGGTAGTGAACTTGCATATTAATTGTACTTAAACAAAACAAAAAAATTAGTTTGTTTGAGTAGTTAATTGTAAGTTCCTCTTGGGTTGCGAGGCGGGGCATTACATAACCCTCCTCTCTTGGCTCTCTATGACCTTGAGCCTTGATGTGGTTGGTCCCCCTCTCTTACACAAAGAGACAAAAGAAGGAGCAACAACATAAGAAGTAGGAGAAAAAACAATGAGCTCCTCCCCGATCTTTTGTAAGGTGGCATGCTCCTTAGCCAGAGCCTTTCGCTAGCACTTATGCTTGCACACAAGATGGTTATGTCAGTTTTGGGCACAAGAAGACATGGCTTGAGAAGAGGCTAGGTGATCTTGATCTACCACAAGTGTAGCCTCCACAACCATCACAAGTGGAAGGGAAGAATCTCGAGGAGGAGTAGGAGGAGAAGGCCACGTAGAGATATAGATAAGCATCTCAACAACAAGCCTCTTTCCTTTCTCTACCTTGGAGATAGGTGGAGGCCACAAAGGATGAGTTGTAGGAACCACCCCACAAGAATGCTTCCCCTTGCCATAAAGTGTGAGTCGAGGCATTGTGGGAAAGATAGGAAGTTGAAAGACTTGGGGATATGATCTCCATAGTGCAGGAAAATTTTATTTTCCTGTGCTATGCATAGTAGTAGGAAAAAAAGACACCACTAGAGGTTGAACAAAAGAAGAAGGAATAGAAAGGGAAGGCCCCAAGGAAATAGCAAGCTTGTCCTTCCCCTTGTGAGGGGTAAAAGATGAAGCATTCTACTATGCACACAAGTAAGTCTTCAAATAAATAGCATGAGATAGGGAAAACCACCCTTCGATGTTGAACCCCCAATCTTGTATCTGAAATAAGCTCAATATAAAAGATCTCCCCTAAGAAGCAAGGGTCCGAATAGGTAAGCTAAAGTGGTCAAGGGAAAAGCCCCCATGCGATATCGATGTTTATATCCAGTATCATGGAAAGTATGCACAATACCATTGTAGGGAAACTTTAGATATTTGTGGACTACTGAGGAAATTGCATTCATGCATACCAGCCATGGAATACCTAGCCTCACTCTAAATAAGTTAAACTTGAGAATCACAAAAAATGAGACCTAAATTTTTTTGTCTTACTAGGACCGACAAAGAAATAGTTCCAATAGGTGCGATAGAAAACCCATTATGAGTGTGAAGGTTAGCATGTGAATCATCATACTTCTCCTCATGTAAATTATTTATAAAAGGGTCTCTTCCATAATGACGTTCACACAACTTGAAGGATCAACCATGGCGCTTGTTATGACATTGTCATTGATTCGAGCAAGAATGTATAATAGGAAGAGTTCCTTGTTTAGAGGGAGATCATGTGAAGTGAATGTAATGTTAGGAATGAAATTCACATGTTTTGAAGGAGGAATACGAGTGAATGAGACTACATCCACATACTCATATGGGGTGAAATTAGAAGATGAAGAAGATGGAGTGACCAAATTAGCAGAGTGTGATGAGAATGGATTTGTGTAGATCTGTAGCTGGCTATTCAGCTTCTCTATAGATTTGTTTGAGTTTTATTTCTTACCAAAGAGCCAAATAGTCTCATTATCGATATGGTCTTGAATTATATGACACAGGTGAACACATCTCTCTGTGTCATGTCTGGAGACTCGGTGATACTTGTAGAAATTTTGTGCATCGTACCATTGAGAATACGACAGACAATAGTCTAATCTTTGGAAAATTTATTATTCCATCTTTCAAAAGTTTTTTCAAGACGCTATTATAAGATTTTGATAATTCAGTAAATATTCTATTTTGTCTTGTAGCATTTTTATCTATTGGAACTGAGACCATGTTTTCCATAGCCTTGTTTTTCTAGATTCACCAAAGATTGACACAGTTGTTTGGCCATCCTGAGGGGAGTGTGAGGACGAATCCCTGTACTGTGAAACCATTTGCTGGTACTCACACAAGGTGACACATAGATGCACAAAGGATGGATATTTCATTAAAAAAATTATCTTGCAATGTAGGTTACAAGTTTTTGATAAGCACTTTTTGTACATCGAAATCAAGTAAAGGATAAGAAATTTGAGAGAATAGGGTATGATATCGAGCTATAAAATCGATTACCTTCTCATGAGGTTCCTTCTTACATCAGACAAGATTGATAAATGTGACCTTTGGCCTGATGTTGGCGTGGAACTGTTGGAGGAACTGGTTTAGTAGCTGATCGAAAGAGAAGACAAAGTTATCAGGCAAGACATAATACCATTCTTAAGAGAATGCGAGAATAGTTTTTCCAGAAGTGCATCGTGATGGAATAAATCCATACACATTGCATTAAAGGATGAGATGTGAGTCTATGGATCCCCATGACCACTGTACTTTTCAAAATTTAGAATCTCCACCCTAAGGGATAGGAGTGTTTAGAATAGTAATAGACAAAGGAATGTGATGATAAAAAGGCTAGAACATAGGTTAAAAGATGAACTAGCCAAGTTTTCCAATTGATTCTTCATATGTCCCATATTCTATGGGAGAGAATTAAGGAAAATATCAATAGATGAAGTATGATCAGTGAAACCACTAGCAGAACCACCAACATCTGCACTGGTAGAGCCCTCGACACCAGCACTAATAGAGACACCAACACCAATAGAGGCACCAACACCAACACTAGAAACATAGAAATTCTAAGATCCAAATGTGGAGAAATTGAAACCCAGAGGAACCCTATTTACTTTCATCATATGACCCTGCTCAGGCATGGTGGTAGTGTTAACATAGGGACCCATGTCATCCATGCACATAGACACCCCTGGCATTGGCATACCTAGTTGTTGTGCAATGATCCTCGATCTGACATCTTGGGTAGCAACCAAGACAGAGGTGTAGGATGGGACATGAGTTTCTATAATGTTTGTTATACCACGAAGAATCTCTAAGCCCATTCTATCTTTAGTCAACAAACTCCTTAGATTTTCAACAACATGAGTCGCTTTTTAAAAGGTATCATCTCTTGCCAAGAACCTCACGAGATCATTGATTCTTACTTCCAAGGAGTAAATTTTCTTTGTAGGGACCTTGAGAGTAGCTTCATCCTCCAAGGTTGAGGAATAGTTCAAGGGTGAGGTAAGAGGGGTAGGAACATGGGTTACAACTTCATTTATAGGAGGGGTGTATCTGATAAAGAGACTTATAAGGAACTCTTCAAAAGTTAGGCCGGATCAGAGAGGACTAAACCTTCTAGATCCGATGACTAAAATTTGATAGCCTCTTCTAACAACATATTTGAAGGCAGTGGTTTGGGTCATAAAGCTCATAAAGAGTGTCACAACACACTATTAGCTACATGTCCCAATAGAGGAGAAGGAAATTTTTTTAAATAGAGACAAAGAGAAAAGGAATGTTCATTTCGGGTTCACCAAAAATGTAATAGAGAGGATCCACTACTCCCAAGTCTCTAGGATAGGGAAGCATTTGTAGGGGACAACTTGCTCTAGGTTACCTCAAAGACAAAAGCTTAAGTGATAGGGTGATAGATAAAAGAAAGACTAAACTATGGTTTTAGTCTTTTTGGTTGTTTATGATAGAGGAATTTAGAAATTGGGTGAACAAACTGCAAAGGTCTCAAGAAATAGACTGAAAATCTCTCAGCTAGAGGATGAGAGTGCAAACCAATAATGACAGTGCAATGTGTTGGCATCTATGTGGTGCACTAACATCTCGTATGGACTAGATGAAAAGTATATTACCAGAAACACTTGAGACATGCTAACAACATGAATGCTAAAGTCTGGTGGTTTTAACTAACTAAGCAAAATTTTGAAAATGTGCAAAATGTGAAGTATAACAAGAATAATATTGAAATGACAAGTAAACTAACTACTAAATGAAATAGCAAGGTAGTGGAAGAAAATGGATTCAACTTATGGTAGGTCTAGCCTCCCATAAGATCCTCATGGAAAAAACTCGCACACACAAAAACAAAAAAGTGTTGGGGTTGCTTTTTGAGGCTTCCCTTAGTTAAACCCCCACTTTGGTGTTTCCAACTCCACAGACAACCAAATAGACAACAATATAGAAATATTGATAAAGAAATGATAAGACAAGATGTGCAATGTGCAAGATAACAAATATGCTAACAATTAGAATGATAATGCTATGAAAATAAAGGTTTCCCTCCATCTACAAGCTTGGTGAAGCTGAGAGGAAGAGAAAGATATTCAAAGATGTGAGATGATCATGCAAGAATATGGTGTAGATAGCTTGAAACCTGTAAGAAAATATGTAGAATAGCAAGAAGGAGAGAATGGAAGTGCAAAGAAGTGAGAATGAGAGAGCGATAGAGAGAAATTGTAAGAATGAAATGGAATAGAAAGAATGAATGATAATGAGGAAAGGAGGAAAACAAATGGTCAAATTGTATGTCAGAGAGTCATTCTCGGGTGCACCTGCAATTGTAGAGGTGTTATGCTTCGTGGGTAGTGTTATCAACAAGATTGCACCTGTGATACAAAGTTGTAAAGCTCTACAATCTTGTGAAACATTTGAATATCCTCAGGTTGTGGGTACCCTATAATGAGGACAGCCCTCTAGGTTATGGGTTGGTTCCCTTATGATTTTATATTAAGCTAATGTTTATGTAGGAAAAGGGATAGAAGGCTTTTTGGAATGAAATGCAAAATTGTAATGAAATGATGGTGATGCATCTAAAAAATGGTAAAATTTTAAACTAATTCACAAGGAACTTTCAAAGCTTCTATCTACACAAATAGATCTGAACAATACAATCACATAAATATTTCATACAAAGGCTTTAATGGGATTATCCTCTTCAAATGAAAAAATAATGTTTTCACAACAAAGATGATAAATCTGAATTATATGCACAATGTATAACCTGTTAAATTGAATTTAATTGTATTCATACACATACGAGTGAGACAAAAAAAAGATTTCAAGATTGAAACACAATAAATTTCTTATCAAATCAAGCATAAGGACGACACTTGAAATCTAGAAGGAAAACTGGACAATATTGAAAGATGAAAGGAAAACTCCGCAATTGACAAACTATGATAATCTTTAAAAGTTGTATTATATTAACTGTAAATAAAACTAAGTTACAAGATAGTCTCTTTGCATAATGCAAAAGGCGAAAAACAAGAACGAAGGAAAAAGACTAAGCTTTTCCCAATATATACAAAGTATGACAACCCCAATGAACCAAGAGGTGGAATTGAAAGCCAACTGGGAGTGAAAAGTATCTCAGAAATATCCTCTCATGAGCAAAGAGGAAAATTGTTGAAAAAAGGGCCCACAAATGAAGTAAACTGAATAGTGAATGTTGCAAATTGATCCCCATGTTGTGCATGACCAAAAGACTCTCGAAACTAAAGTTGTCATAGGAATCTCCACCATTTAATCCATTTAATCTTTGCATGATTAGTTGACTAAAAATAGACTGAAGTCTCCACCTTTGCATGATTTGACCCTCAGTTAGCTTCAGTTATCACTTTTATCTGAATTTGCATGTTTCTTTTGAGCTTCAGTGATACTCCATTTGTTTTCCTTGCATGATTTTTAGTAAAAGGTAATTGTATGATTAATTATTAAAGATAATCGACGTGATTATTTTAATATTTAATATGTAGTTGTTCCTCCTTTTCCAATTACATGTTAAATATTAAGGTAACAATACCTTTAATATTTAATTATATTGTTATTTTTGTCAATTATCATGCAAAGAAGAATAAGTGAAGTGTTACATTATCATTTCCATCTCTCTTTGATAGTGAATTTCCTAAAACAAATGTTAAGGCAAATATCATCTTGCACTTAATAATGTCTAGAATACAATATGCATGTAACAATTTAAAAGGGCTTTTAAAAGTTTGAAAATAATAACAAAATCCCTTCTAAATTCACAAACTCCACCTTGAACTCACAGACCACCTTTGATACTAGGTCGATTGACTTTAAGTCAAGACCGTGGAATAATTGATATGAAAATATTTTATTAAAATATAGGCAAAAATGCCTATCATTCGAATTAGGGCATTCAGTCAAAAGCATCGAACCCTAGAATGTTCATCATTTCGCAATTTGTAACTTTTTAGAGAAGCCCTACGACGCCATGCTGCTGGTAGGGGTTTGGAGGTCGACCTACATCATTTCATGTTGATTATTTATCATTTCCCTACTATTTCTGGTGATTTTTTTAGGGAACCTTGAAGAAATTTACAAGAAATGCAAGGTAAGCTTTTCCCAAACACAAATATGGCTTTATTTTTTTTAATTTTCGAAGCCATTTTTAGGCTTCCAAGTCATGGCCTTGAGTTTTCTCTAATGTATTTCTTTGTGTTTATCTTCTCTATTGCTCTCCTTATTTATTTGGGCGCCATTGAGAGCCTTCAAAATCTTTTGCACTGTGGGAGAATGTATTTTCTATGAGCAAGCTCCCGCACTTTGAGGGCATTCATCTTATGAGAAATCAATAGGGAACCTAAGGTAAGGCCTCAATTTATTGATTCTTCATTATTTCGAGGGTTTCAAACCTTCACTTGTACAAGCCACAGGCTTTGATTCTTGTAAAAATATGAGTTCAAAACCCATATCATAGTGTACAGGCCGCGACCTTACTGTTGCAAAAATCTGGGTTTTGAGGATTTTGTGCTTTTCTCATATGCTATAAGAAACAAAATCTGAGTATTCTCCTTTATTCTTATCTTAATCAAGGATTCCAAGATATCAACATAGTCTCTTGTTGTGTGCAATCCTTTAATCGTTATACAAGACTTTATCATTTGTTCCTTCACCTTCGTTGCACTTTGAGTTTGCTTTGCATAATGTCTAGATTCTCCTGCCAATGTGAAGCTTTGTTCTTTGAGATCTCGAGCCGCATTGTATGTAATTTCTAGATATAAAAGTTCTTCAAAGTAAGAGTCATGATAGAAAGATACATTATTGTCACTTCTAGCAAGATTGTACACCTTAATATCTTTTGCCTCCATGCTTTTGTACAATAAATTTGCAGGTTCTGAACTCCTTCATGATCATAATATTTCCCCTCTATATTATTCTCTAAGTCATGATCGTTGGCCTCCAATATTATGATATTAATGTTCCTATGTTTGGCTATCCATTTATTGATTAAGTACTGTCACGGTTTGTCAATGTATAGAGTTCCTCTTGTTCATAGTACTTCTTCATGATGATCCGTAGCAACATTTCTATGTTCTTTCATTAACTGGGCTGATTCATTCTTCAAATTGGAAGAAATAATTTTTTGCATACTGTTCCTGAATATTCCCTTTATTCATGACTATGAATGAGAAAAATTCTTTAACGCTTTGATTGCCATATTGTTGTCCACTTAAGCAAGGTTCATTGCTTCTTAACTATCTTCATAATATTGTTCTTGAAAACACTTGTGACATAAATCAAAGGCTCAATAAATCATCCTCCCTACCTCCTCAAATAATGACATGGAAATTCAAAATTAATAATAAATTATGGCTGAAAGGTTTGTATTATGCCTGAAACTTGTTTATTATTGTGTTGTACCTTGAAGGATACTACATTCCTTTGCTTGATAGTGACTTTATGTCTTTAGTGTTATGTGATGGGCTCAACCCTTGTGGGAGCCACATTTTCCACCACACAACAACTTTGAGTAGCTTCAGTTAGTTGAAAAGACCTATGATGGTGTGATTGTATCTGCACCTGCACACTCAAACAAACACGTTAGATAAAAAAGTGAAGCTAAAGCTCCTGTAATGCTTACTTTTCAATCTATCTTGCATACTCTTGACATTTGTTGAACCTAACTCAATGTGACATAAGAAATGTATTCTATTTTTGTTGATAGCGCATGTAGGGAGAATCATAACTGGAGCTCTAACAAACCCTTCCTCAATCATTTGTAGGTTCACTTGGAGGCCTGGAGCAAGGAAAAATAAACAACAACGAAGACAAACTTGAAGAAATCTCCCTCAATGATGGCTATGTTTCTTTTTATATGCTTTTCTACTTTTATATCTTTAGTTGTAGGATACATTCCTTATGTCATGTTGATGTATTGGTTCAGTTACTCCCATGGCTTCTATGGGACTTTGGATTATCATTTTCTATTCAATGAATATGAATACAATATTTGCATCATTCTATGTATACTTCATTTAAAAAATGAATGAAACATTGTAAAGTGAATGAAATTCTGCAAAATGGATGGAAGTAATATTTTAATTTTATCTCATGTACTCTTTCATAATGTTGTAATGCATTTAATGAATGTCAACTAGATTTTCCTTTTTTGTTGAAGCACACTACATAAAAACAACTGAACTCTTTTCTTTCATAATAATGAATAAGCTACGCAGATTTTATTGAAAAAATTTCACCTTAAAATGAACATAGTTGTTTCATCTCTTCCAATTTGAGTTGTAGGTGAAAATTGGTAACATTTTTAGCGATTTATGTTGAATGCTTTCTTGCTAAGCATGCCAAATCAGTTTCCTTTCATATCCATTGGGCATGGAGTCCATTCTTTTTTCCTTTTCTGACTCAAAACTTCTGTAACTCAACAACAAACAAAACTTAAAGAAATTATCATAACTCCGTTTAAGACAGAGTGAGAAAACCATGCAACATATGCACCTATTGAAAACAAAATAGTATTGAAACCAATGTGCAATGAGCACTTATTAGCTTGAAAACTATTCTACCGTACACTAACCAATAGTGTTAGTGCTCAAACATAACCATTCACTAGTTGGTTGAAAAAACTCCATTTTCTCATCAACTTAGGACGTGCTTCTTGCTTGCAAATTGTCTAACAATGATGGAAGAAAAGTAAATGTTGAGTCCTCAAATTAAACACTTCTTTAATCATGAAAAAAACCTCCCTTTCTTCTTTAGATAAGAGATGCATGCAACTGTTTTGAATAGGGTGAGCAACCTCCATTGATCCGTTTTGATGCTCAATCTTGTGCTCCCAAGCAGGTAAGTCAACTGGTAACTCATCTTGATTGTCTTCCAACTGTGCTAGGTGTTTGATAGGACATCCCCTTGTCATGACACTCAATTTTTAACTTTCAGTCTAATGCTCATGCTCTATTTTCTTAGCCTTTTGTTTGCGATTTTCAAGAACATTAAATGAAGTCGAGCTACCCTTTTTTTGATCCCTAGAGACTTCAGCCTTTTCTTGAAAAGGTGTTGATTGGAATTAATATGCAAGTTGTTCATTGGATGTTATAGTTTGATCTTCTTGAATTATTTGCCTATTATTGTTTATAGGAGGACCAATTGTCTTTTCTTTCAACTCTTCAATGAGAAGGGAACCATGTTTCTTTGCATCATATATAATAGTCTCTAAAAAGAAAACATTAATGTGTTCAATGGTTGGATCTTCCTCATCAAGGATTTGATATCCCTGTTGGATTACTGAAAATATGTCCTCAAACTATTGTTCCTTATGTTCTTCATCCATGATAGAATAAAAATCCTATGTAAAGTGGGGAAGTTCATCAAATAAGTTCATATTGTACTCTTTCATAGGCTACAAGGCATTTTCCTCTTCTTTTCCAATAGCCTCTTTGACCTAAATAAGCTAATCACATGTTGCTAGCTCATATAATACTAGCTTATCATCGATGTTAGACCAAAAAACTTCTATGATGCTTGAAAGCATGTTCTCATCTAACTCATAACTTTGCATTAAATCCAGATGAGTTTTATCATTTAGTTGTTCCATACCAGGCATAGATTCTATCATGCATGTGATATCCTCATTTTCACCAAAAAATTGAGGAAGTTCATCAAACAAGTCAAAAAAATTATGAGAATGACTTTCTATTTTCTTTACATAAACTTCATGTAGATCATTTTCATTAACCTCGAAAATAGGACTAACCTCCTGTTGTCTCATATGGATTGAGACTTCAATCTCATCTTGAACCAATAGTACATCACATTCTGCAATATCTTCTAGGTGTTCCAAATCAATTGGTAAGTTAGGTAACTACGTGCTCTCTTCAGCTTGCTCAATAAAACCAGGTAGTTGGTCAAACAAATAAACCAATTGTTCCTCCTCTTGTGGTGACTTTAGTAGTGAATATTGGGCATTCTCTCTCTGCAAGTGAAGATATTTAACTGGTAATCCATGTACTTTGCTTTCATTCATCTTATAAACATTAGAATTTTTTTCAAATGAATCAAAATGTAAGGAGTTCAGTAACAAATTTGAACCAACATACTCTTCACATGTATTATTGTTATTTTGAGCTGAGGACATGGTACAAACAAAAAAAACCTCCTCCTCCTCTTGTTCATGACACCAACTTGGAACCTTGATCAAGTTAGATTCTATAGCTTTTTCCTCTTTCTGACCTTGAATTAATACACAAGTAATATCCTTACTAAATTTTGGAATTTTATAATCGGGATGCTTGGTCCAAGAAGGTTGCCATAACTGTTTAACACTTTGATTACCTAGTTCAGGGTCTTGATATGACTGAATCTGAGGATTAATGGATTGGTTTGACATATTTTTTTCATTCATGAGCTTCTATAAGGGTTGATCTTAACATTGGTATGATTATTACCCCAATAACTTGGAATGTCAATTTTAGAAGACTCACTTGGAAATTAAATAAAAACCTTGGAAACCTCTTCCTCTGTTGGTTGATTTTTTATTGGTGCTTGGGCAACCAATATTCTAATTTTATCTTCCTTAGCAGCAATAGCTTCTTCATAATGTATTCTTTGTGTCTCCAACTCCTGCTTATGAAGGTAGGCCTAATAATCTAACTCTTGTTGTTGCATATCAAGATCTTGTTGCCTCTTGAACTCTTCGATCTTCTTTGTGATGTCTAACAATATGTCCTTGGTGTCATTCATGCTATTCTTCATATCATCAACCTCTTGGAGCTGATTTTGGACATATAAATGTTGATATGAAGGTTGAGCAGGGTTGGGTGGGTGGTAAGCATAATAAGCATGCTAGTTATTTGTTGTTGCATGGTTGTTTGGGATAAAACCAACAACATAACTGACCTGATATGGCTTATAAGGATGTGGATAGGTAGGAATTTCATGAAACAGAGGTGAAAACATTCTCTTTTCATAAAAAACCAACACTTTGTCTGCTTGAAACCAGTAGATTGTGCTCGAAGTTGCCAGGCATAAACTATAACCTCTAAAAGGCAAAAAGCATTGTTGTATATACCAGAACAGTAGCTTGAAACTCTTGAATTCTTTCTCTGAAGTGATCTTTAGAGTCCCTCAGGCGTGCCAAAAACTATTATCAATAGGATTGCACCTATGATACAAAGGTGTAAAGCTATGCAATCCTTTGAAACATTGGAATATCCTCAGGTTGTGGGTACCCTATAATGAGGACATACCTCTAGGTTATGGGTTGGTTCCCTTATGATTTTCTATTAAGCTAATGATTATGTAGGAAAAGGGATAGAAGGATTTTTGGAATGAAATGCAAAATTATAATGAAACGATGGTGATGCACCTAAAAAATGGTAAACTTGCAAACTGATTCACAAGGACCTTTCAAGGCTTCTATCTGCACAACTAGATCTAAACAATTCGATCACATCAATATTTCATACAAAGGCTTTAATGGGATTATCCTCTTCGAAGGAAAAAATAATGTTTTCACAACAAAGATGATAACTCTGAATTATATGCACAATGTATAACCTATTAAATTGAATTTGATTGGATTCATACACTTACGAGTGAGACAGAAAATAAAGGTTTCAAGATTGAAACACGTTAAATTTCTTATCAAATCAAGCATAAGGATGACACCTGAAATCTAGAAGGCAAACTAGACAATATTGAAATATGAAAGGAGAACTTTGCAATTGACAAACTATGATAACCCGTAAAAGATATTGTATTATATTAACTATAAATAAAATTGAGTTACAAGATAGTCTCTTTGTAGAATGCAAAGGTAGAAAATAAGAACTAAGGAAAAAGACTAATCTTTTCCCAATATATACAAAGAAATGACAACCCCAATGCACCAAGAGGTGGAACTGAAAGCCAATTGAGAGTGAAAAACATCTTGAAAATATCCTCTCATGAACAAAGAAGAAAATCCTCAAAAAAAGGCCCCACAACTGAAGTAAACTGAACAATGAATGTTGCAAACTGATCCCCATGTTGTGCATGACCAAAAGACCCTTGAAATTGAAGCTATTTCATAGGAATCTCCACCATTTACTCCATTTAATTTTTATCACAAGGATTTGCACCCGCATGCAAAGCTAAAAACCTTTACAATCCCATGTAACATTAGATTACTTTCAGGTTGTGGGTATCCTATTTGAAATTAAACCTCCGGATTCTAGGCCGACTTCCTTTTTGATTCTCCTAGAAACTACTGAATTGGAAGAAAAAGGGTGAAAAATATTTGACTGAAAATGAAAACTAAACCAATTCTAGGGGGTGATTGCACTAAATATGATGATCTAATGGCAGATAAATTCATAATTGTAAACTCTGGGAATACCTTACACAACACATTAATTGCAATCTTATGACAAAAATGTTTTAAAGGAAGGCTAATTAACCTTTTCTAGAAGGAAACAAATATTTCACAAGCTAAAATTGATAACTGCATGCACAACCTAAGACCTGAAACTTGATTGCATTCAAGAATCTGTAATAATGAAAGAGACAAAATTTAAAGGTTTTGAATAATAAAACACATTAAATTTCATCAGATCAATTGACAAACTATGATAGCCTGTAAAATCTATTGTATTATATTAACTATAAATAAAACTGAGTTACAAGATAGTCTCTTTGCAGAATGCAAAGGCAGAAAACAAGAACTAAGGAAAAAGACTAAGCTTTTCCCAATATCTACAAAGTATGACAACCCCAATGCACCAAGAGGTGGAACTGAAAGCCAAAATTTGCAATTGAAAAACTATGATAACCTATAAAAGCCATTGTATTATATTAACTATAAATAAAACTGAGTTACAAGATAGTCTCTTTGCAATTGAAAAACTATGATAACCTGTAAAATCTATTGTATTATATTAACTATAAATAAAATTGAGTTACAAGATAGTCTCTTTGCATAATGCAAAGGCAAAAAACAAGAACTAAGGAAAAAGAATAAGCTTTTCCCAATATATACAAAGTATGACAACCCCAATGCGCCAACAGTGGGAACTAAAAGCCAAAATTTGAAATTGAGAAACTATGATAACCTGTAAAAGCTATTGTATTATATTAACTATAAATAAAACTAAGTTACAAGATAGTCTCTTTTCAATTGACAAACACAGGAAAACTTTGCAATTGGCAAACTATGATGAACTATTGGAGACCCAAAACTGCATGTAAGTGATAAAAAATAAACTCCATAATGCATGAAAAGTACTCCAGTTGCACTTCAGAGTGCATGACGAATAGGTCTGAAAATAAACACCAACTCCATTGATTTTGCATAAAAAAAAACTCCAAATTGGGCTTATGTTTATTGCATTTTTTTTGGAAAAGGTGGTAGTATATTTAAATAAAAAATAATCGAGGTGATTATTTTAATATTTAAAATATAATGATCTCTTTTATATATTATATATTAATATTTATAGTGAAAAAATTCACCTTAATATTAATAAATAATATATTAGACTTTAGATAAATCATGCAATAAATATAGGCTAATGTTTCATGCAATAAACAAAGGAGAAGGCTTGATTTTAATTAAAAAGACTTTATGCAAAGTCTTTATAGCAATAAGAACAAAACAAGACTTACAATAGTCTTGACCGAGCCTTTACTAAGCCTAAACAAGACTTATGGAATCCTAATCATGTGGCGATAAAGCTGACTCAAGTTTGAAAAAGCACTAACCATGCATAACTCAAAGTAAACTCACGATTCCCAACATTGATAAGTCATTTTGACTCAAGGTAAATGAAATTATGATCTCACAGTTTAAATGTATGATCAAAGATAACCATGTGAAGATTAGGGTTGATTAAAACACTCGAACCCTAATCATTACTTAATTTGACTTTACACTTTCACTTAGCACTTAGTACTGGTTGTTCAGCGTCGCCATGGTGAAAACCCTAGGGTTTGATATAGTAACTATGAGTAACGAGCTGGAACTAGGAGATTTTTGGACTTAGAAACAATCTGGATCCACGAACTTGGCATTGAAGGAGTTGTTGAAGGTGAGTTTGCATTTTCCTCAACTGAAAGCTTGTAGTTATCAAAATCTCATGGCTTCTATCTGTCATTTACTTATGTTGTTTTCTTTTTCACATGATATTCACTCTGTGAAACAAAAGATCTGTGAGATGTGCTTGAAATATTTGAAAGAGTGTTTCCTCTTCTATCTTTCTGTAAATGACTAGCCATGTGAAGCTATGTCTTGAAGTAATATCGTATGCCTGCAAAAAATGATTAAGTTTTTTCTACTCTTCGGCCTCATATACCCTATGGCTTTTGTTGATTCGAAGCTTTGCAAAAGTGTTTGGAAGTTTTCTTGTTCTTTGCATTATTTGATTTTCTTGTTCTGGGTATCAAGGCTTGTAACCCCTAAAGATGCAGGCTCATAGATGAAATTTGGTATTTTCTCATCTGGATATTGTGTTGATATTCTATAGCAGGAAAATGATATATTTTGACATTGTGTTACTTAGAAAAATGCATAAAATCTATCATATTTGGTTCCCACACATTCTATTATAAAAAACCAAATGGGTTTTAGCTAAAAATAAAAAACATGAAACCCCAAGCCCTTTGATTTTTTGGGTATTGTATAAATCTTCATACTTGTAGCTGACCCTGTTAACATGGGCCTACTACCTAATGATAATTCTCATGCTTTTAGCAATGCTTTCATGCTAATTCTTACTGTCTTATTAAAGTCCTTTCTTTGTGTTATGTTATCTCTCCTTTATGACATTCATGCATTGGCTTTTCATTAACTCTCTGTTTCATCTACTCTTGACTTGCTACAGTCACCGAATGTGTTGTCTTCCAATGTTGTCTTTGAATGCCTTTAATGTCCACTTCTTTACTTTTACACATGTCACGAGAAAATTCTATGCGAAACCATATCATGATATATGACCGTGAATACATTGTTGTTGTTCTTTGAGGGTGTAACTTTCAGACTGAGAATCACTTAAGCACTCTTCTACAAATAACTTGTTTTCTTTGACAATATTATCATATGAACTCGATTTAGCTCTAAAAATGATATATCATTTCTTAATGGTGACAAACCTTCATTAATGATGTGTTTCTTTGATCATAATGCATCCATTGTTAGGTGATATGCCTTCTTAGGAACCTACAGTGACTGTCATGAATGAAGTCACTTTCATTGATTGAAAAAAAATCCAAATCCCTCTTAAAAAAAATCCAAGAGGGTAGCATGTTGAGCTCAACCTTTGTGGGAGCCCATTTCCTCCACATGCTGTGATCTCGAACATGATGAATCTAAAATGAAACATGTACCTGTTACCTACACAGTGAACAAAATTGTTAGCAAAATAATTGAAGTTGAAAGCTTCCATTGATCTTTGTGCTCCCTGAACATCTTCTTTTTTGATGACTTAATCATCTGATGAATGCCTGACAGGATGTGGATTACATTTCTATTGGTAATGTAGGGATAAGGTAGAATGTGATTTTTAATTGCTCTAACACCACCTTTCAATGATCTTGCAGGTAAACCTTGGAGTTGGAGTTGGACCTAGAGTTGGAGCTTACCAAGATCAACACAACTGTAACAACAATTTGTCATTCCAAGCAATGACGAATCACTTTCTTTCATTGTTCTTATATTATCTTCAGCTGTGTGATATGCATTTCTCCCTTGTATTCAGTATTTGATTAAGTAATCAAATCGAGCTACTCCCACGGCTTGTGTGGGACTTTGGTTTTTAAAATATGAATAAAATAACATTTCTTACAAAAATTTATGAGTTTTTCTATTTCAATTCATTTGCATAATAATATTGGAAATTCAAAGTTAATCAAATTTTTACAGCCATGAATACTTAGAAAAAAAATTTGAAATTAATGTGTACCTTTTAATGATGAATGCAATTCAGCTCACCCTGTTTTGAGTTGTGGCTAAAAATAGGTAACATTAATATTTGCATGATTAGTTGACTAAAAATAGACCGAAGTCTCCACCTTTGCATGCTCTGACCCTCAATTCACTTCAATTATCACTTTTCTCTTAATTTGCATGCTTCTTTTCAGCTTCAGTGATACTCCACTTGTTTTTCTTGCATGATTTTTAGGAAAAAGGTAACTATATGATTAAATATTAAAGATAATCAACATGATTATTTTAACATTTAATATGTAGTTTTTCTTCCTTCTCTAATTACATGTTAAATATTAAGGTACTAATACCTTTAATATTTAATTATATTGTTATTTTTGTCAATTATCACGTAAAGAAGAATAAGTGAAGTGTTACATTATCATTTTCATCTCTCTTTGATAGCGAATTTCCTAAAACAAATATTAAGGAAATATCATCTTGCACTTAATAATGTCTAGAATACAATATGCATGTAACAATTTAAAAGGGCTTTTCAAAAGTTTGAAAATAATAACATAATCCCTTCTAAATTCACAAACTCCACCTTGAACTCATGGACCACCTTTGATACTAGGTCGATTAACTTTAAGTCAAGACCATGGAATAATTGATATAAAATGATTTTATTAAAACATGGGCAAAAATGCCTATAATTCAAATTAGGGAATTCAGTCAAAATCATCGAACCCTAGAATATTCATCAGATTGTAATTTGTAACTTTTTGGAGAAGCCTTGCACTGTCATGTTGTTGGTAGGGGTTTGGAGGTCAGCTTGCATGATTTCATGTTGATTATTTATCATTTCCCTACTGCTTTTGGTGATTTTCTGAGGGAACCTTGAAGAAATTTATAAGAAATCCAAGGTAAGATTTTCCCAGACATAAGTATGGCTTTATTTTTTATTTTCAAAGCCATTTTCAAGCTTTCATGTCACGACCTTGAGTTTTCTCTGATATATTTCTTTGTTTTTATCTTCTCTGTTGCTCTCCTTATTTTTTTGGGTGCTATTGAGAGCCTTCAAAATCTTTTGCGCTGTGGGAGAATGTATTTTCTATGAGAAATCTTGTGCACTTTGAGGGCATTCATCTTATGAGAAATCAACAGGGAACCTAAGCTAAGTTCTCAATTCATTGATTCTTCATTATTTTGAGGGTTTCAACCCTTCATTTGTACAAGTCATGGGCTTTGATTCTTGCAAAAATTTGAGTTCAAAACCCATATCATAGTGTATAGGCCGCGACCTTACTATTGCAAAAATCTAGGTTTTGAGGATTTTGTGCTTTTCTCATATGCTATAAGAAACAAAATCTAAGTATTCTCCTTTATTCTTAGCTTAATCAAGGATTTTAAGATATCGACATAGTCTCTTGTTGCATGCAAGACTTTAAGTGTTATACAAGACTTTATCATTTGTTCCTTCACCTTCGTTGCACTTTGAGTTTGCTTTGCATGATTTCTAGATTCTCCTGCCAATGTGAAGCTCTGTTCTTTGAGATATCAAGCCTCATTGTATGTAATTTCCAAATATAGAATTTCTTCAAAGTAAGAGTCATGATAGAAATACACATTGTTGTCACTTCTAGCAAGATTGTAAACCTTAATATCTTTTGCCTCCATGCTTTTGTACAATAAATTTGCAGGTTTTGAACTCCTTCATGATCATAATATTTCCCCTCTATATTATTCTCTAAGTCATGATTGTTGTCCTCCAAAATTATGCTATCAATGTTCCTGTGTTTGGTTGTCCATTTCTTGATTAAGTACTGTCATGGTTTGTCAATGTATAGACTTCCTCTTATTCACATTACTGCTTCATGATGATCCTTAGCAACATTGCTATGTTCTTGCATTAACTAGGCTGATCCATTCTTCATACTGGAAGAAACAATTTTTTGCATACTGTTCCTGAATATTCCCTTTATTCATGACTATGAATGAGAAAAATTCTCTAAAGCTTTGATTTCCATATTATTGTCCACTTAAGCAAGGTTCATTGCTTCTTAACTATCTTTAGAATTTTGTTCTTGAAAACACTTGTGACATAAATCAAAGGACCAATAAAACCTCCTCCTCAAATAATGACATGGCAATTTAAAATTAATAATAAACTGTGGTTGAAAGGTTTGCATTATGCCTGAAACTTGCTTATTACTATGTTGTGTTGATAGTGTTTTCTACACATCAACAACTTAGACATAATATAATATCCTATCTCTCTTGAAAGTCAAATCTCTATGGGAAAAGAGATAACCCCAAGGTCTCTAATGTCAGGTGTTGACAATGCAGTAAAACAACTCAATGATAAATGTGAAAATGTTGGTAATCACAATGGGACCTTACTACGAGCAACACTGGATTTCGAATCTTATCAAATATAGACACTAAATTGATACTTTGAAACTGATTGGAACCCTGATAATAAAGAAACAACAAAAGATAAAGGTTTCAGAGATAATCCTAAAACTACTTCTAACTCTTAGATTGAAAATGCAAAAGGATAAAATGCTTAAAATGGACCGATCTCTCATAAACTATTTTCTGCTTGACCCAGATGAATCTGCAATTCCACATAAATAGTGCAATATTCTAAGGTATTTAAAGATTTTCAAATCATAAACATTCATTTAGTCAATCCTATGGTAATTGAAGTGAATAAACCTTCACAATTGAACTGAGCAGAAATATAAGTCCAGGCTAACTTTGCAAAGCAGCTAACAATTAGCTAATTGCAAAAAGTATGGACTAGAGATCACTCCAAACATTCCAAACATGAAACCCTAAGCATTACCAAAATCATTTGACCACAAACATTAAGCAATTTGAAAGATAGAATAATAAGAACCATGCCAGATGAAATTCCAGAAGATAGATACCAAACACAATATCCCTCTTATATTAAATCATAAAAAAATAGCAGCAATTCCAATTTTCTATTAAAAAATTTGCTTGAAAATAAACCCTAACTTGCTCTAATATCACTTAACTATTTCTCTCCTAATCTACCTATCCTTCTATATCAATTTTTTAATCTCTCTTTCTAAATGAGGCAACACGCCCGCTTTTATAGAGAATCCATAAGATAGGTTGGCCCAACTTATAATTTACAATAAAAACATGACCTATAAGAGGTCGGCCTAAAAGATATTTGAACACATGAAATGTGCCACTGGCAACAATTTCATCCAAAACCGCCAAGATATCAAAAGGTCAGCCCAATACATGTGAATTAATGGAAAGCACAAATATCAATGTCACCCTGTATAGTCACTCCCCATCATTGTCCTTAGCTTTATCTTCTTCACCATGTACGACCAGCAGGACCCTATCCAGCTCAGCAACAGGTGGCACAGGCAAAACCCTAATCTTTCTCTCAAGAGTTCTGATATCTTCTCTTGCCTGCCTAACTGTACTATCCCAGTCGGCTTTGTTGGTCAAATACCTGTCAATGACTGCAATATAAGTTGCAACATCATCCAACTGATGTTCAATAACTGGCCCTTCGTTGACTGGAGAATATACATCCCTCCACCATTCTCTAAGTTGCTCCAAACTGAGATGTTTTGGAGCAAACTTCTTCCTTCCAGTCATGACCTCAAAGAATGAAATACACCTATCATGAACACCAGTCAGAGCATCCTCAATTTGCCTCTCCTATTTGTGGATCTTTTTCAAGGCCTTCTACCTCATTTGCAGGATTTCAAACCATTCCCAAGGTTAGGAAACTCTTGGATTTCAAACATCTCATTTGAGTTTGTGCATTTGTTATCATTTGGGCTTCTGTCTTGAGGTTCTTGGTGTTTTGCTGGATATCTAGATTTTCGAAGCCATTTGGACTGTGCGTTTACATTTCCTGTGTGTGGATTGTATCCGGTTTCCATTGAACGGTTGTTTGTCGGCTTCATCAATCACAACCTTTGCGCTTCCATGGTATGTAGATGTGCCCTTTTCTCCATTGATTTCAATAGTTTTTCTTTGTTTGCTTGGGGAGTCCTTCATGGTTTCTTGGTTCCTCTAGGTGAGCATCATCATTGAGAATTTTGGGGTTTTCATTTAGTACACCAGTCCGTTTTTATTGATCAAGCGTGTGCGTTTTAGTCTGGTTTTGCTTCGTATTTGGGCATTGACTTGTTGTAGTTTCAAACTTTCTATTCTGGTGTATGAGCGAGTTGTTTGTGCTTTCATGGTGGACATTTTGGGTTTCTAACCTAGGGCAGCGCCAATCCTCTTCAAATTTCTATGAAGAGTGTCCTTAGTTCACATTTTATTCATTGGAGTCCTAGGTTGAGTTGGTTTCAGAGTTCTGGTCTAGATCCAGAGTGATTTGAATCGATTTGGTGAAAGTAGCGAAGATGTAGACAGGTTCAGGTTTTTGAGGTCTTCGCGGAATTTAAATTCCCCCAAATTTCCCCAATTTTTCTATCTCCTCTTCTTTTATCACTTTCTACCTGATTTCATTTGATTTTTCCAAAATCCGTTCCATCCGGATTTTCCTGAATTGTCCGTGTCTCTTCATTTTTCTCGAGTTAGTTATAACTATTGCTGATTTCGCCAGAATCCGTCTCCCGCGGATTCTTCCGGGTTTTTTGGGAAATACTGAATTTGATGGTTATAAATGATGGGTTTCTTGGTAATCTATTTGATTGATTTAAGGAGCTTATGCTAAGTGTTTTTAATTATTTCCCTTGGTTAATTATTGAGTTTAAATGATGTTATGGGATTTTGTATGTTTGGTTCGCTGGAATCCGCCTGGTCCGGATTTTCTCGAAAATCCTTCCCAGTGTAGAATCCGCGAGGGGAGCTAAATCCCAAATTTTGGGGTAATGATCTTCTACACTTGTTGCTTCTTATGGATCTAATTGTGGTTACTTTTATGTGTTTGCAAGCAGGATCAGGACAAAATGTTGCTAGTCGGGGCAAGGGAAAGGCAACCGATCCCGATGCAGAGGCTTCTGCCATCTCGGATGCAAAAAAGGTTAAGTTAGATATAAAGAGCAGAATTCTTGAGAGCAAGTTGACCTCAATTTGGTCAGGGATCACAGACACGAACGTAGGCATGTGGGACTACGAGGAATTCAAGGCTAAGATGTCAGCACCGAGCCCTCCTCTGTTGGCAAGGAGAATGGTGGAGTCCGGGCTGGCTCATGTGGCAGGTTTCCCTTCTACATTGCAGTGCTCTGAGTTGGTGCTTGAGTGTGCCAGAAATTATGATAGTGGGACATAGAGAATAATTGGATTCTTGCTGGTTTCAGTCCCGTGGCCATTGCTGCAACCTTTGACATGCCTAATAGGTCCCATGTGGTAGGCTTCGACCTAGAGGTTGCCAGGAAGTATTATGAGGAGAACATTGTCAAATCTCAACAGGTGATCAACTCTTGGCTAGAGAAGCCTAAATCTCATTTCTCTAAATTGCCTAAGCAACTATTCAGGCTGAAGTTCAAGAGGGAGTATTACAATGTCATCACCCTTCTCAGCAGGTTGGTAGGATTGAAGGGTGCAGGTGTTTTTGAAACCTGGATGTTCAATGTGATTGCCAGAATGGAATAGGGGATTGACTATCATTGGGTAGGTGTTATTAGTAATATGATCCATCATCAGTTGTGTAATGTCTTGCAGACCAAGACTTTCACTATGACCTCTTACCTAGTGTATTCATTGGCCAGACTTCATCCATACAAAGGATTGAGCACTAAGGGTATTTTTGGGTAGGATGCTATCTATGAAGTGTATCCATAGTTGCACTTGACTGGTGGAAGCTACCAGAGGTTGAATGATGCCTTCGCAATGTACGTTACCAGACTGCTCCAAGGTGCAGAGCATGTGAGAATCTTGGATAAGGCAAAAGAGTTGATAAGGAGATATGGAGCCTGGTTTATCCAGTTCCCAACCTTCTCATATATCATAATTGATGGTTCTTAGAGGGCTCCCTACAGACTCCCTAGATATCCCATTGATCATGTTGTATTATTGGAAGTCACTAGATAGATCTGTGACTTTGACAATGTTGTGAAGGGAGAAATGCATAAGACAGGTTTTGGGAACGATTTCCCTTTGAAGATCGAAATGGGTGAAGTTTGTGCCTCCATTCAGTCTGCTCATGCTTCAGAGGAGGAGATGGGTACTCTTGGGCTCTCTTTTCATTCTAAGAGAGCAAGGTTTGATGTTACTAGCGAGGCTCATAAGAAGGCCAATAGGGATTATAGCCATAAGGCTCATATTGAGGACTATTGGATTAACCTTGCTTATGAGTTTGAGGTGAGAAAGAAGAGGTTTTCCAGGTTGCCAGTGGATTTGGTGAGATTATACAATGTAAAAGCCATCCCGGATCAAGTAGAAGAGGATGGAAATGTGATCCAGGGTCATGTTTATGAGTCAGTAAAGGATAAACCAGTGGGAGAATTTGACTAGTTAGAAGAGGAAAAGACTGATTTAGATCAGGTTATGGCCCCAGTGATTAAATATACCAAAATGTGGTTGAAGCACAAAATGTTGGAGCTAGAGAGCGAGGGTATTCCATGCACCTATGAGCTGATGGGAGACTTAGAGTCTCATTCGGCTTCTAAGGCTTCACTTGAACTAGATCCAAAGGGCAAGGAGAAAGTGGATTCTCCTTTCAGAATCCAGGTAAGAGAGGTGCAAGCTGAAAAGGCTGCAGAAGTAGGCAAACAGAGGAGGCATGTTGCCAAGAAGAGGAAGCATGCCTCTAAGAAGGAAGTTGAGAAGAACCAAGAGGAAGAGGAGGTCAAAAGTGTTCATGCACTGATGAAGAAGAGAAGAATCACAAGGACATCCCAGAAAGTGGAGGAAGTCCCTAAGGTTGACAGGGAAATTGAGCCACCAGTGGTAGAGGTGGAAAGCTCAGGGGAAAAGACAGGTTTATATGAGGAGATCAAGGACTCCTTCCCCAAGGGATACTATAGCCAAAGAGAATGTTTCTGTAAGTATCCCTATTGCTGAACAAGTAAGTCCCTCCATTCCTTAGGATGCTGGTAGCGTACGAGGAGAACCAAAGTAGGATGAAAGTCCCAAGAATTTGGGCGAGGAAGAGTTCCAAGAGGGAAACCTCTTTAATGCAAAGGCAAAAATTGATAGGGTGGTTCAGTCTCCCTTAGTGGCGTATGCAGACTCACCTGTAAAAGAACAAGTAGATAAGTCTCCTCAAAAGGAGGAGGAAATACCAATTAGGGCCCCTTCACTAGTGAAGGTTGTTGTGGAAGAGCAGGTACAACAGGAAGAGAACCCAACTGTGGATGTTCCTAAAAGTCCAAGTGTTGAGAAAGATGTAACTACTGATCAGTAGGAGAAGGAACAAGATAAACAAGACACAGTGCCTACTGGGTCTACTGTTCCGGATTGGCTTGAGAGGGAATTAAAGAGCAAAATGGTAATACTGGAGAATGCTCCTCCCAATTGGGATGCCCTCATGGCTAATGTAGAGAGGGAAAAGACCAAAAAGAAGGCAAGGGTTGTATCCTGGATTGAAAGGGATGGATCAAGTAACCGGGTGGCCCATATTGCTACCCCTGCTCCCAACAAAGATAGGGACAATGTGACTGCCCAAGACTATAATGTGTAGACTATTGATTTGGGACATGCTACTGTGGAGCAGGATATTGAAGAGTATGAGGGTTCCAGTGCAGTGATTGTGGGGAGATTGAAGAAGGAAATACAAACTAGGCATGAGCTAGAGAAGGAGAATGAAAAACTAAGGAAATACTAGCAAGATTTGATGAAACCTTTGCAATCTATTGGCTCCTCCTCTTCTGCTATAGGATTCCTACCCTAGGAGACAATTTCTGAGTTAGAAAAGATGAAGGGTGTCCAAGCTAAGGGAGATGATGCCATTAAGGGCATATTATCCACTAGAGGGGATGCACTGAGGTCGATAGATTAGTTGAAGGCTGCATTGGCACAAGATAATGTGGATACTAACCTCCTACTGCAAAAGACTACAAAAATCATCGGGTTTACTGAAGACAAATTAGTATAGTGCAGGATTCTTCCTTTTCCAAGAGTTTCCAAACCTTGGGAATGGTTTGAAATCCTGCAAATGAGGCAAAAGGCCTTGAAAAAGATCCACAAACAGGTGAGGCAGATTGAGGATGCTCTAACTGGTGTTCATGATAGGTGTATTACATTCTTTGAGGTCATGACTAGAAGGAAGAATTTTGCTCCAAAACATCTCAGTTTGGAGCAACTTAGAGAATGGTGGAGGGATGTATATTCTCCATTCATTGAAGGGCCAGTTACTAAACATCAGTTGGATGATGCTACAACTTATATTGCAGTCATTGACAGGTATTTGACCAACAAAGCCGACTAGGATGGTACAGTTAGGTAGGCAAAAGAAGATATCAAAACTCTTGAGAGAAAGATTAGGGTTTTGCCTGTGCCACCTGTTGTTGGATAGGGTCCTGCTGGCCGTACATGGTGAAGAAGATAAAGCTAAGGACAAGGATGGGGAGTGACTATATAGGGTGACATTGATATTTGTGCTTCCCATTAATTCACATGTATTGGGTCGACCTTTTGATATCTTGGTGGTTTTGGATGAAATTGGTGCCAGTGGCACATTTCATGTGTTTGAATATCTTTTAGGCCGACCTCTTGTAGGTCATGTTTTTATTGTAAATTATAAGTTGGGCCAACCTATCTTATGGATTCTCTATAAAAGCGGGCATGTTGCCTCATTTAGAGAGAGATTAAAAAATAGATATAGAAGGATAGGTAGATCAGGAGAGAAATAGTTAAGTGATATTAGAGCAAGTTAGGGTTTATTTTCAAGCAAATGTTGTAATAGAAAATTGGAATTGCTGCTATTTTTTGATGATTTAATATAAGAGGGATATTGTGTTTGGTATCTATCTTCTGGAATTTCATCTGGCATGGTTCTTGTTATTCTATCTTTCAAATTGCTTAATGTTTGTGGTCAAATGATTTTGGTAATGCTTAGGGTTTCATGTTTGAAATATTTGCAGCGATCTCTAGTCCATACTTTTTGCAGTTAGCTGATTGTTAGCTGCTTTGCAAAGTTAGCCTGGACTTATATTTGTGCTCAATTCAATTGTGAAGGTTTATTCACCTCAATTTCTATAGGATTGACTGAATGAATGTTTATGATTTGAAAATATTTAAATACCTTAGAAGATTGCACTATTTCTGTGGAATTGCAAATTCATTTGGGTCAAGCAGAAAATAGTTTACGAGAGATCGATCCATTTTAAGCATTTTATCCTTTTGCATTTTCAATCTTAGAGTTAGAAGTAGTTTTAGGGTTATCTCTAAAACCTTTATCTTTTGTTGTTTCTTATTTATCAGGGTTCCAATCAAGTTTCAAAGTATCAATTTAGTGTCTATATTTGATAAGATTCGAAATCCAGTGTTGCTCGTAGTAAGGTCCCATTGTGATTACCAACATTTTCACATTTATCACTGAGTTGTTTTACTGCATTATCAAGACCTGACATTAGAGACCTTGGGGTTATCTCTTTTCCCATAGAGATTTTCCTTTCAAGAGAGATAGGATATTATATTTTGTCTAAGTTGTTGCTGTGCAAAAAACACCATCAATATGTTGTTCCTTAAAGGATACTACCTTCCTCTGCTTGATAGTGACTTTCTGTCCTTAGTGTTATGTGTTGGGCTCAACCCTTGTGGGAGCCACATTTTCCACCACACATAACAACTTTTAGTAGCTTCAATTAGTTTAAAAGACCTATGATGGTGTGATTGTACCTTCACCTACACACTCAAACAAACAAGTTAAATAAAATAGTGAAGATAAAGCTCTTGTAATGCTTAATTTTTAATCTCTCTTGCATACTATTGACATTTGTTGAACCTAACTCAATGTGACATAAGCAATGCGTTATATTTTCGTTGATAGAGCATATAGGAAGAATCATAACCAAAGCTCTAACAAACCCTTCCTCAATCATCTATAGGTTCACTTGGAGGATGGGAGCAAGGAAAAGCAAACAACAACGAAGACCAACCTGAAGAAATTTTAGGCAATGATGGCTATGTTTCTTTTTATATGCTTTTCTACTTTTATATCTTCAGTTGTATGATATATTCTTTGTGTCACGTTGATGTATTGGTTCAATTACTCTCATGGCTTGTGTGGTACTTTGTATTATCCTTTTATATTCAATGAATATGAATATGGTATTTGCATAATTTTGTGTATGCTTCATTTAAAAAATTAATGAAACATTGTAAAGTGAATGAAATTCTGCAAACTGGATGGAAACAATATTTTAATTTTATCTCATGTACTCTTTTATAATGTTGTAATGCATTTAAAATGAATGTGAACTAGATTTTCCTTTTTTGTTGAAGCACACTGCATAAAAACAACTGAACTCTTTTCTTTGATAATAATGAATAAGCAACACAGATTTTGTTGAAAAATTTTCACCTTAAAATGAACATAGTTGTTTCAGCTCTACCAATTTGAGATGTAGGTAAAAATTGGTAACATGTAGGTGACAGTGTAACCTCCTAGCAACCATAGGATCTAGAATCTTGTTAGGAAATTCATGTGGGACACAAACATCTACACGGTGCAGAAGCGTCCCAAACACAATTTTCCCATTGATAGAAAGCAACAAGGCATGGGAAAAATGAAGGCTTAGGACGATAGGTTTTTGCATTATCAACTTATTAAGCTAAAGTAAAGGTGATGTTATGGGAAATTGCATAAGGGTGCAGTTTTATGCCATAACATTGAGATATAAAACTTTTCTTATAATTTATTACGTGTAAAGTTGCAGGAAAGCTCTAAAACCTTCCTATGTTTAATTTGAAAGATTCAAAAATTCACTTACAGTTTAGAATTTGTAAAGTTGCACACAAGCTCAAAAAATCCATAGTATTAAGTTGTGGGATTCAAAACTCCACTTCTAATTTATAATTTATAAAGTCACATGGGAGCTCCAAAAATTTGTAGTGCACATTTTATGGGATATAAAATTCAACTTGTGATTTATACTTTACAAATTTATGCGTGAACTCCAAAAATTCATAATGTTAACTTTGAGGGATCTAGAACTCCTCTTGTAATTTTTAGTTTGAAAATTTTCACACAAGCTCCAAAACTTTGCAATATTAAGTTTGTGAAATTTTAAATTCTTACAATTTATAGTTTGCAAAGTTACACATGAACTACAAAATAAGGAAATGTTAAGATTGTAGGATTTAAAACTCCACTTGCAATTTGTAGGGTTTGTAAAGTTGCACACAAGATCCAAAACTCCACTATGTTAAGATTTTGGGGATCACATATCTACATACAATTTATTGGAGATACAAACTTGCATGGGAACTTTGAAGTTCCATTAGTTTTGAAGCTTGTGATAATTGGAGGTCCACATGTAACTTGTAGGAGCTGCAAACTTACACAGGAACTTTGAATATCTACAAGTATTGAAGGGTGCGTGGATTGGAGGTATACATATAACTTGGAGGACTACATAAAAGATATCTAAAATGATGTTTGGTCTTCTTTCTCCTCGGGTTGTGTACCTACTCCCTCCTCTCTCTTTCCACAACCTCTCACCCTTCTTATTTTTAAGGAAACATGGTATGTGACTAACTATTATACATCTCCTTGAGCTCTCTATCATCCTGATGATGTATCACACAGTGTGATTTGAAATGTTAATGCAAAAAAACTCACACACAATCAAAATCCAGAAATAACATAATTAAAAGCATTATAGATTGTGGAAACCTCATAACATTAAGTTTTTAAATTTTAAGGCATTTTTTTAATCATTCATTATTTTTAACATATTAATGAATCACTTCCAAACATTTGTAACAATATATCTACATCAATTTTTTAGCTAAATACCATTATTTTACTTATTTAAAAATTATATTTATTAAAAGCATGAAATTTTCACAGTCCATGATAGAATAGCAATCGGATTTTTGGATTAAAACTATTTGTCAATTTTTACATCAATGTTTCAGATCATACTCCATGATCCATCATCAGGATGCAATGCAGATAGAGAGAAGAGTGAAAAATATAAGAGAAGACTTGGGTAGATAAAAGGTTGAGGGGAGGTGAAGGGGTAGAAAGATCCAAAATTCAAAATATTACAATCCTAAGGATCGAGCAAGACAATAGAAGGACAAGAAAAAAGATAAATTTGCAAACAAAGGAGAATAAAATATGAAACAAACAATAGATTTAACAATGAAGTGCACAACAACAAAGAAAACAAAATGTCATCAACATTAAATTGGATTAAAATGAACTAAAACAAATTAGAGACGTCAAAGAGGAAAAATAATCAAACATTTACAATAATTAAAACACAATCAATAATGTAAACTAATTAGTTTACATTATTACAAAAAACTACAAAAGGGAACAATACTAATTACAAAAAAAAAGAAAAATTGAACAAATTACCAAAGAATTTAAAACAAAACAACAACAAAGATAATGTAATTCCTTCTCTATTATATTGTAGTAAAAGATAATTAAGAATTTCAAATGTCTTAATTATCACAATACAATAGGTAAGAAAAAATATATTATCTTAAAAATAAAATAAAAAGATCAATAATATAAAATCATTAGTTTTCAATATAACAAAAACTACAAAAAGAGAACAATAAAATTTACAAAAAAGAGAAACAAGAAAAAATTGACAAAAATTCTAAAACACAAAAACAACAAGAAGATAATGTAAAACCTTGACTATTATATTGTAGTAAAAGATAATGAATTTCAATATCTTAATTATCACAATATAATAGGAAAGATAAAATACATTATCTAAAAAATAAAGTAAGAAGATCAAAAGTGCAAACAATGGTTTACAATAAACTATCATAAGAGAACAACAATATCTACAAAAATGAAATAAATGAAGAATTAACAAAAAATTTGAACAAAACAACTACAAATATAATGTAATACCATGACTATTATATTGTAGTAAAAGATAATAGATAATTTCCATATCTTAATTATCACCATATAATAGGTATAGTAAAGTACATTGTCTTAAAAAAGGAAAAACCATAGAAAATGTAATGAAATAAATTGGAAAAAGCAAAAACAACACAAAATTACAAAGAGATAAAAAAGTGGAAATTTGGAAAAATAAAGAAATGAAACCATAATGTAAAAGTGTAGAAGTTGTGAAAGCCAACTTCATAGAACCCAAAGATCACCTGCATGCAAATAACCTGTCATGGAAAGAAGAGATGGAGACAAAAAAGCAAGGGTGCTCTGAAAGTTGAGAATGCATTAATCAAAGAGAATGAAATAATACAATGAGATCAATCCTTATGAAGGAGATCAAGAAAATTTGAAGTGTAACCTGAAAGGAGAGCATTTAATAATTATTAAATGCCTACAAAATGCAAACTAAGTTAATCTTAAGAGAAATATAAAAGGTAACTTAATTAAAATAATTAAGTAATAGACTTTTTACTCTAACACCCCCCTTAAGATGAACTTAGGAAGTAGCTACAAACTAAATGCATGAAAGCAATGCAACTACAAGCTAGAAAGCAAACAAGGGTCCCGATAACTAGGCCTGATTAGGTACCTGAATACAACCAAATCTCTATAAAGTGGAGTAAAGGAGAAAACCTAGTGGGAAAAAACTCCTCTCCAAAAAGAGATGAAGGAACATGCTGGAAAAAAACATGAAGGAAGGAAGGCCTCACAGAGACCCCCCAAGGACAACTTCCTTTAGCCCAAGCATGGAGCGCAACTGAAGATAACGCGATGATGCCAAAGGTTTAGTGAAGATGTCAGCAACTTGCTCCTCTGTAGGAATGTACTCTAAGATGAGAGAACTATCTTGAATCAACTGCTTGATGAAGTGCATGTGGATCTCAATGTGCTTAGTTCGTTGATCCTCCACTGGTTTGCGAGAAATGTGAATGACATTTTGATTGTCACACCAAAGAATAGTGGGACTATCAAGAGGAAACCCAAACTCTGTCATCAACTATCGAAGCCATATGATATCCCGACTAGCTAACGTTGTTGCTCGGTACTCAGCCTCTATAGATGATAATGCAATAGTAGACTGCTTCTTGCAAGACCATGTGATAGGACCAGAACCAAGGAAAAAAAAAAGCTAGAAGTAGACTTCTGATCATTGACATCACCAACCCAATCTGAGTTAGTGAATCCAATAATGTGAGGGGATCTTGAAGTGTAGTGAATGCCATAATGAGTAGTGCCCTGAATGTACCTCAAGATATGTTTGGCAGATTTCCAATGACTCTCATGTGGATCATGTGAGAATCGGGAGACAAGGCCAACCGCAAAGGAAAGATCAAGATGAGAATGTGTCAAGTACAACAAATTTCCAACCAACTACCTATATAAAGTGGGATCTACTGGAGGAGTAAAGCAAGTGGAAGACAAAACAACACCTGACTGAAATGGTGTGGGGGCACGCTTGCAATCAAGCATGCCAAATCGCTAGAGCATATCAAGAGAATACTTCTACTGAAATATGGAAATCCCATCTGAAGACTGAATAACCAGCAGGCCTAGAAAAAATGCAGAAGACCGAGATCTGTCATCTCAAACTACTCAATCAAAGCTCTCTGAACACTTTGAATCATGGAGGATGAGCTACTTGTAATAATGTGATCATCAATATATAGCACAAGAATCAAAAGATCACCCTCCTGATGTTGAATGTAAATTGTATGATCAGATTGATAGTGTGTGAAGTGAGAGGAAAGAAAGAAAGAGTCCATCTTCTCATACCAAGCCCGAGGGGCTTGTTTGAGACCATACAATGAACGTCGAAGTCTGCAAACCAAAGAAGTGTCCTGCACAAATCCCCGAGGCTGCTCCATATAGATCTCCTCATGAAGGTCTCCATGCAAGAAGGAACTCTTCACATCCATCTGAAAAATTGTCCATCCCTGTGAAGTTGCAAGTGAAAGTACAAAGCAAATAGAATTCATCTTGGCAACAGGGGAAAAGGTCTTGGAGTAGTCAATACCTTCCACCTAAGAAAAACCCTTCATAAAAAAACGTGCCTTATACTTATCAATGAAACCATCTGCAACATACTTGGTACGGTACACCCACTTGCACCGAACCAATTTTCTTCCCTTAGGAAGAGGACAAAGATCCCAAGTTTGATTCTTCTCATCAAAGAAGAATACTCCTCATCCATGGCCCTATGCCACTAAAGGTGACCTATCACCTTTGAAAACTTATGAGGATCATCTAAAATGGCATGAATCAAAAGGATAGTACCAGCTATCTGAGCATGAGTGTGACAAGTATCTAAAGGATCGCCTGCCAAAGATCTAGCTGCCTCAATAGTAACACGGGCCCACTTGGGAAAATGCTAAGTACCTGGAGGTGGTGGAGATGGTGGATTATCATCCACATCATCCTCAAGAGATAATTAATCCTCAAGATATGAAGAGGGAGGAGTATGCAGTGAAGGAGAAGCTGGTGATGGAGAATCCATCAAAGGAAAACACTCATCAAACTGGACATCCCTCCGAAACAAGACCTCTTTGGAATCAGGATCAAACAACCTGTATGCCTTAACATCCTCATAGTAGCCAACAAATATGAGTGGTCGGCTCTTCCTCTCCATGGATTTCCATTGAGCATCAAGAATAAATGTCCAAGCCTCACTACCAAAAACTCAGAATGTAGAAACATCAGGCTTGACATGATTCCAAGCCTCCTCGGGAGTCATATGTTGCAATGCCTTATGAGGCATCTGATTCTGAATATAATTGGCACAATTGATTGCCTCAACCCAAAATAAAGAGCTCATAGCTCGAGAATATATCATATAATTGGCCATCTCTCGTAAGGTTTTGTTCTTTCTCTAAGAAACACCATTCTGTTGAGGGGTGTAAGGTACTGTAAACTGATACTACAAACCATGCTCAGTGCAAAATTCCCTGAAAGTCTAATTAACATACTCCCCCCATTATCTATGTGTATCCGCCTGATAGAAAGTACAGGCTACTTCTCCAAAAATATCTTAAAGATCTTGAATGAATCAAAGACATCAGACTTGTACTTAGGAAAGTATACCCATGTGCGCCTGGAGAAGTCATCAATAAAAGTGAGCACATATCGGGCCCCTGAAAAAGGAGTGGAAAAAGACATAAGATCACTATGGACCAACTCCAAGGGTTCCTTAGCACGTGTGGCTCTACCCATAGGAAAAGAATCTTGGTGATGTGTTTCCATGTGCACAACCACCAAAAACACCATCAGTACAGGAGATCTTAGGAAGCCCAATCACAAGTGCCTGTGTGCTCATCTATTGTAGATATATGTAATTGACATGGCCCAAATGCTCATGCCAAAGCCTGCTCACTAAGTCTGCATGTGCTATAGAGAGGAATTTGAACTATTTGAACTCTCAAAGCCATCAAATCTGTATAAGTGAGATGCAAAATCAACACTCCCAATAGCCATAACCAAGTCAGGATCATGAAGGTCTCGAATAACCACATCATGTGGTGAGAACTCAACTATCTTACCAGAGCCATAATGGAAAATTTGATAAACTGAAAGAAGGTTCGTCAAAATGTCAAGAACAACAAGTACATCCCGAAGATAATCACCATCCAATGAAACAATACATGAACCCTTAATTGAAAGTTGTGTTGAGTCACCCACTGCAATGTGTGTAGTACCAATAGGGGCAAGTGCAGTGACTGAATCTTGTGTGTGTCATATTGTGGGAGGCACCAAAATCTAGATTCCAAGTGGACCCTGAAGATAATGCTCGTGCAGAAAGGGCATGAACTTTCCCCATGGGTGGAGAAGGAGTCTGAAGTGAGGTGATATGATGTTGCTGCATGGCTTCCTCTAAAGCCTCTAATTGTTTCCAACACCTGGAAACTGGATGCCCTTCCTTGCCACAGAAACTGCAAGGATCACCTAATTTATTCTTAGTCTTTGAGGAAGACTCGCTAGACTTAGAAGATTTTCCCTATTTAGGATGGGATTGTGGTTTTGAATCATACTTTGGAGGGGGCTTGGAGGAATTCTCATTGCTAGCTAAATCTATCTTCGACTTCTATTTTTGTTTCTGCTTCCCCTTAGATGATTGAGCTACTAGTGCTTGGTTCTTAGATCTCGTGAGAGAATCCAACTGTGATATCTTGGCTTGCTCTAATGTCAACCGCTCACATAACACCTCAAAAGTGGGCATGGTAAAGCATGCACCTAAGGCATCCATAGTAGAATAGAATGTAGAGGAAAAAATCTGAAATGGACCATGAAGCTTAGAGAGAATCAAGTAAATGCACTCTTTATCTATTTTGTTCTTACCACAACCTTGTAATAATGATCGTAGTGATTTGAACTTCATCAAAAACTCCTCAATGGCAGGATATGAATCAAGTACTAAGGAAGTCAAGTTGGCCTCAATTTGAAGTGCACGAAACTGATTAATGGTTCCAAATAAAGTTTGAAACTTCAACCACATAGCTTGAAAAGTTGTATAACCCTCTAGATGAAATAGAAGACTATCTGAAACATGCAAGGATAGCAAACCCATGGCCTCATCCATTTTGTTCCTGTGCTAAAAAACCTCAAATGGTCGTGTCAACTATGGTTGAACATCATTCAAACATGACCATAACCCTTCTGACATGAGAAGTCTGGTCATTTGTGCCTTTCAAGTGTGATAATTGTGTGGGGAAAGACGCTCAATAGAAGAAGAGTCTCATGATAAATGAGTTTTAAAATGTTTTATGGAAGAGGTTTTTGGTTTTCTGATGTAAATGACAAAAATCAAGCACAAAAACACCCCCCACAACACAAGAATGCAAACGCCAGTATAATTTTTAAAGTTGAAAAGCTAGAAAAATAAAAAAATGCTTCAAACAATATTAGGTGTACTTGGTGAATTTTTTGAGGAAATAAACTACAAATCTAAAGAGATCACTCGAAGACCTTTCCAATGCCTATTCGTTTTCAAAAAACAGAGTTCAAACGCAAAAGTTATGCCTCCCAGAGTGCAAAACATAAGTTCTAACTTTGACTGGAAAAAATGGTAGCAAAAGAAAAAAATAAAAAAAAGGCCTGCACCACTGGATCCGGCTTCAAATCAGATTTCCGGCGTTATCTTGTTTTCAAAAATCTGAGCTCGTATGACCATTTTATGCCCGATTTTGTAAAAGTTGTTCAAAAAGGCCCAATAGATCTCCAGGAGCCCTCAGGGGCTTAAAAAAATAAGCCCCTAGTCCAGTGAGCAACCAAGGGGCTGAAGGTGGGTGGTGCTCGGGCAGAGGATGGGTGGCGGCTAGGCAGTGCATGGGGCACAGGACGCTTGGGCAGAGCGGCAGCGAGTCGGGTGGCGCCGCTGCCTCGAGCAGCAAGTGGGTGGTTGCTTGGCGGTCGCTTGGAGACCGACGGTTATAGGTGGCACCATTACCTCTGAGCGATGAGCGGGTGACCACTTGGTGACCACTAGGTGGTGGACCCTGTTTGAACTAGGTACATTTTTTATTTTATTTTATTTTTTTGATTTTTTTTTAAATTTTTGCATGGAAATGCGTGCCCTGGGGTCTATACGGCCCTGGGGAAAATTTGTTTTGCCTCCTGAGCCAACCGTATCGAAACTAGGTGAGTTATATATATAAAAACTTGGAAATGACCTCCTGAGCATAACTGTGAGGTCAGTTTGGGCTGAAACTACACCAAATAAAAAAAGTATGCCCGGATAAAAAAGGCAAACCCCAAACCCTTGAAGCTCCAAAAATCCTTGAAAACACGAACAGGAGAGCAGCAGGTCTGAAGCTCTGATACCATGTAGAAGTTGTGAAAGCCAACTTCACAAAACCCGAAGATCACCTGCATGCAAATAACCTGTCACAGAAAGAAGAGATGGAGACAAAAAAATAAAGGTGCTTTGAAAGTTGAGAATGCATTAATCAAAGAGAATGAAATAATACAATGACATCAATCCTTATGAAGGAGATCAAGAAACCCTAAAGTGCAACCTAAAAGGAGAGCATTTAATAATTAGAATAATTATTAAATGCCTACAAAATGCAAACTAAGTTAATCTTAAGAGAAATATAAAAGGTAGCTTAATTAAAATAATTAAGTAACAAACCTTTTACTCTAACATTAAAAAAATTAAGTAAGAAATGAAACCATAATGTAAAAGCACAACATTAAATTTAAACCAATATAATTTTTTTTTCGTTGAAATAAAGAAAAGAAAATTGAAAAAAGAATGTTATTATAATAAAGTAAAATAAATAATAATGTAATTGTTACCCATTTTTTCACTCATTGGTTCAAAAGGGTAGAATTTATTTTAAACTGAGGAAGATACGGTACATTTTATTATCCTTCTTCATCACATATGAATGTATAAATGAAAAATCTGAAAAGGTTACAACTACAGACCATTACATTCATACACATGCATGTAATAGAGAAAGATTCACATATTTCTGAAAATATAATCTTTATTAAATGTGATAAGATACATGTGTCTCACACAACAAGTCGTGAGATTGACTTTTCTTTGATACAAATAAAGATAAATCAATACATGAATAAATGAGGGAAATAAATGAGCATGTAGAAGGGATGACCAATCATTGCCTGAATGACTGGTTTGTGTTTGTCTCACTTCGATGTTGTCCTAGTTGCTTGACCTTCCTAGTTTTATGCGCTCATGTTCCTGCAACAGTCAAGCAATGTGTTAGAGTTATACTCTAAGCAATGAAAGGTCATAACCATACACGATCATGTATATTATCCACCTATGCATGTATCAACTTATCTCCATGTACATAAAAAGATCAATGAATGCCTCAGGTGTCTACGAACCATTTGGTCAACGTACACACAAAAGACAGTCTTTTTTTCTAACTTGTTTGTTTCATGTGCAACTATAGGTGCAAATTTGACTTAAATCAAATATGAGTGGAGTGAAATGCGGCTCCCACAAGGGTAGAGCCCAGCTCATCCAATGTTTTGTGCAATATGAACATCATGAAAATCTGCTTTGTGTTATGCAAAATTTTTTGCAAAAAATCATTATAATATGGTATCATTAGCACAAATAACTTCAGTACTACAGGTTATTGTCATTTTCGGAATGCATTATTTTTAGATTTCAAGGAAAACATTATTTCATCTACGAAATCTCTGGTGTTTGAGGTCAAGCAACTCAGAAATGGAATGCAACCATGACTATTTTACAACAGAATATGCAAAAATACAAAAAGTCCTTTTCACATTGAAAATTAACTCAAAATCATCATTGGTGCAAGCTACAAAAAGTAAGATTTTCAGCATTTCAGTGATATACAAGATAAAAAAACCAAGAATGCATTAATCATAGAGTGGCGATATAGGGTATACACCATATGCATAGTTTTTCAAGTGTTGTGTAGGTAATCATTTCATGCATTGCATCATTTTTTGGAGTGACAAATTGAAAGTGCATAATCACAAGAGAAGGTTCAGTCAATAGCAAGGTTTATGTGAAAGAGATCCCAAAGATATCAATAAAAGAAAGCCAAGTGAAGGTTTATTCATGGCGTCCAAGTGAATGTGAAGATTCATATACCCATTTTATGGAGTGGTGTTTGGATGAAATACCATGTAGCTTACAACAATTACATCATGGCGACCAAGAGAAACTAATACCCAGCTGCATAAGGTGTGAACTTACTCAGCCTCTTATACACCCGAATATCTTGTAGCAAAAGCTCAAATGACATCTTCTCATGGCAGCCAGACATGGTCACGATTCACAGAAAGAAAAGTTTTAGAAAAATGAAGCCATCAGTTAAAGCAAGGGAAGCCGCGACTATGACAATAGAGGATTTTTTCTAAATATGCACAGAAACATGGTTTTCGTAGCCACAAACCCCATAAGGGTTTATACTCTCAGTGAAGAGAACATGAAATGAAATACTCATCTTCAGAAAGGATTTTATGGAGAGAGGTTTAAGTGAAGCTTGCGCATGGTGGGAAGGAGAAGATACTAACAGGAAAACAAAAAGAATGCATGATATAGCCAAGCCGCGACTTCAAGCCCCAAAAGCTCACACATAAAGAACAGAAAATGAAAACCAGTTTTTTGACTGGAGATTGCTTACCTTAGAAATCTGCAGGGAAAGACTAGAATGGGTGAAAATGTGGCTAGAACTTCTCATGGCGCCCTCAACAGAGAAAAATCTTGAGTCGGCAAATTCTCATGGCGGCCAGACAGATACAAAGTCAAAGGAAAATAAGGGAGTGTCAGAGAAAACTATTGGTTGCGCCCAATAAAGCTTCCAAGAGCTTTTAAAAAACGTAGGAAAACTTCCAGATCATTATACTTACCATGATGCAGCTTCAGAAAATCATCAGGAATGGCGTCCAAGACACAAATTTTTCCAAATGGCGGCTAGGGTTTTCCCAGTGGCGGCGGACTTAGCTTCATCCAAATGTTTCCAAAAAAAAACAAAGTGAAAATGCCTTGCATTTTTTTGCATTTTTGTCTTTTAGGGTTTTACCCTAATGGCTAATGCATTTCGATGCTTCGTTGCATTTTTATTTTTGTTTTAAATATAAGAATTTCTAATATGCCTTAAGTCTTATGACTTATTTTCCACTTCAACCTTGTAAACAATAAATACCCTTCTATTCTTGCACTAGAGTATGAATGTAAAGCTCATGATTTTGATGATGACCTTATAAATCATTTAAATCATGTGTCTATTATTATGCAAGGATAAGATGCATACCCTTACTTGCTTTTATGAGAGTTGTTAAAATCTAATGCCTTTTGAAAGAATATTGGAAGATTGTTTGCAGTTTACAAACATTACGAGGGTATCTAGGGATGTTAGAGAAGATTCAGGGTTCGGATTTGACTTCTCCCAAGCAATTGGGATGTCTTTATGGTTAGTTGGAGTGCTTTTTGGGGTTTTTTTGCTGAGTCATAGAGTGGTTAATGACTTGGAGAGACTTTTTCCATGTTTATGGCTTCTTTTGGAGAGTGGAGTGTGCTATTTTGGAGGCTATTTTCCTGGATCCGACCCATGGAGGTTGTGAGTTGTACTTATGAGTTTTGAAGCTCATTTTTCAGTGAGTTCTTCTACTTTTTGTATGGCTGACACTTTTGGAGTTCCAGTACCAGTGTTTTGCTCTTTTTGCAGTTGTAACTCATGATGTTTTGATGAGATCCTTATAGTTATTTTGATAATTCAAGAGCTTTTGGGACCTACTTTGGAGTTCACTTTTGTATACTTATGTTTTCAATTTGATGTTTGATGCTGAGATTTCCATTAATCCTACATGTTATGTCTTGGAATCGTGTCTTAAGTGAATATTTTGCAGCTGAATAGGTTGTAGATTGTGAAAATTTATCTAGTTCAAGCCTGGTTAGTTGTGAAGATTTTTTATCTTTTCCTGCTAACTCAAAGCTCTGAAACTGGTTTATTACCTATCTATGAAACATTTTTATGCAGCTGCTCACATGCCAAAGTTGTGTTTTATATGCTTAGTTTGAATACGAAAGAAGAAGAAGGAGAGACCCTCTTGTTAGGCGTTTAGCATCATCTACCATTAGAACAGAGCCTTCTACCTCTTCTTTTGGGACTTTGAATTTTTCAGCAAGTAGTAATTCTGCTGTAGCAAGTTCAAGCTCTGCTTCAGTAAGCATATCAACACATTCCAGCTCAATGGCAGTACCAAGAGCCTTTTCTTTTGTACCATTCGACCAGGGTAGTCCCCTTGATCTAGCACAACATAATGACATTTCATTGGCAGTGTTAAATAGACTACCAGAGTTCACTGGAGAAGGGCAAATAACACCATTCAAACATATTAGAGACGTGGCAGCGTTGTGCAATGTGCATCACATAATGCAAGAAAATGTAGCAGTGAGATTATTGGCTGCATCTTTCAAGAAGAAGGCACAGGAGTAGTTCAGAAGTTTGCCAGTGGCCTCTATTTCAACATGGGATGAGCTTGGTGACCAATTTACCAGATTTTTTGAGGAAAAATGTGATCACCTGTCTTTGGTAGAGCAGTTAACAACTATAAAAAGAGCCCCTCAAGAGAAAATGATGGATTTCAACATTCGTTTTCAAAAGACTTGGAATAGGATACCTGCTATGGTAAGGCCTTCTGCTGACTATGAATTCTTATACTATTTGAAAAGCTTAAATAGTGATATTTCAATCATGATACAGTCCATGGGGGTACTTCTTTACCTCAGGCTTATAGTATAGCCATTAGGGTAGAGAATAGCCTCATTCAAGCAGGTAAGATAACACTTAAGCCACCTATGCCCTACTTCCCTGATATACAGTCAAATATGCCATTACAAATGCCACCCTTGACCCCTTTACCTGTTGTTTCAGCATTACCCATTGTTGTAGGTCATGGAGCGTCAGTTGTAGGGCCGTCAAGTGAGTTGCAAGAGATTAAGTCTGGTCAACAGAAGATAGAAACTATTTTGCAGACTATGGGAAATGAGTTGATTAGCATGAAGAAACAATACCAAGGGTCAAGGCCAACTTTTCAACAATAGAACCAACAGAAAGGTCAAAGTGTAAGTCAACCTTATCAAAACCAAGGGTATCAGTGTTAGCAAAATAGGCAACCCTATCAAGGTGGTTATTAGAGGAAAAATTTCAACCAGAGACCATTTCAACCATATAACCCAACTCCTCTTAATGTTTCCAATCCAGTCGAGGATATAGTTCCAGCTCAAAATAACTTTGCAGCAAAATATGAATGTTGTTATCCATGTAATCAAGCACATAACTAGGCTTCATGTTCAAATGGGGTAATTAATCAGGCGCTTATGGTTCAGAATGTTGTAAGTTCTCAGCCAGATATACCTGTTGGCATACCTGAACAACAACCGGATATACATTCTAATGATACTGCGTATTTAAATTAGGTGAAGAGTTCTGCGGTGTGAACAGTGATTCAACAATTGCAGCTAATACATGAGCCAAGAAAAGAGCTCTAGATATGGAGCAATTAGTTGATAAAAATAAGGAGCCTACAACTGCAGAAACATCATCCACACCTACTCCAAATATACCAAGGAAAAATAATATTGTCTTACCAGTCAGTGGGCAACCTCACAAGAACGTGGAACTAGTTGTTGCTAAAGTATACCAGAGGGTACCTTCAGTTGTGCCTCACAATGTTGTGGAAAGTATGAAGAATATGAACGTGAATATGACCATGTGGGATTCCTTAAATATTCCTAGAGAGGCTGATTTGCTTTAAATGGCATTGAATGAAGATGCAAATCCTAAACAAGTTGCTGCTGATTCCCCAAAAGTCGTGATGACTAATGATGATCAAGGAAAGGATGCTAATCCCAGTGGCGAAGGAAAATCTACAACCCAAAGTAAGAACGTGAGACCTCTTCCGTTCAATGTTTCATTGATTATTGGGAACAATTTAGTGCATAATTGTATGGTAGACAATGGTGCTACTTGTTCTGTGATGCCTGAGCGAGTAGCTGATCATTTAGGATTAGAGTATGAGCTTTAGAGAAAGGAGTAGTCCAGCTGGATGGCTCATTTATTAATACAGTGGGTCTTATCAAAGATGCTAGCTTAAATCTGCATGCTTGCCCCAATTTTTTCGATTCCCCAAGACATTTATGTAGCAGATTTTCCTTCGTATTTCGGTTTATGTTTGTCAAGAGAGTTCACAACCAAAATAGGAGGATACTTTTCATCTAACTGGTCTCACATGTTGTTTCGTACTAGTTATGGAACCAAGGTAACCATTAAGTCTGAGTTGCTTGCAAAAGACAACATAGAACCTTATATACCTAGTGCAATAAATGGCAATTATTTAATTTTTGAACAAGATGAGCATGTTGTTGTCCCTGATCCCTATACTGCTGTTAATGATATCCCTGATATACTTTTAGATGAGTGGGCAACAAGTCATACTCTTAATGTTGAGAGTGACTCGGTGTTGGATGCGGGTATGGGTAACTACATGTTTCAGGAGGCTGATTTAGTGATGCCTAACTTGGTTAAGGGGTCAGAGAATGATTGCAATCAGTAAAGTGAAGTTTGGGAAATGTTTTTTGATGGCTCAAGGAGTAGTCATGGTGCTGGTGGGGGTGCAATGTTGGTTTCCCCAAGAGCAGAAAGATATTATGCAGCCTTTAGATTTGGGTTTTCATGCACAAATAATACAACAGAGTATGAGGGTCTCATTCAAGGGATGGAATGGGTGAGAAAGAGTGGAATCAAGTGTCTAAAGGTGCATGGAGATAGTGAGTTGATAGTAAATCATGTTAGATGCCTGAATGTTGTTAAAAATGATGCTCTTAAATTGTATAAGCATAGGGTTTGGGACCTTCTCGAGGAATTTGAAGCTTTCAACATTATTGCCATTCCAAGAAGTAAGAATCAACATGCTGACAGGTTAGCAGCTGTGGGTGCTCAGTTTGATATTATGAATAGCATAAAAAAGGGATGTGATCAGAAACACATCAAAGTTATAATCAGACCTTCAGTGCCTGATAACAATGTTAACTAGCAGGTCTTTGAGAGTGATGAACAAATTTTGCAATTTCTGCTCAAAGAGGATGTGTTTGCAACATCAAACCAGGAAATAATCAAACAACAGTATGGGGACCAAGTGTTGCAGTTGAAAAAAAACAAGCTACCTAAGGGATTGGTCACCTTAGAAAGTATTTTCAATTTAGATGATCAGGCAAAAAGTAACAAGGCTAATTTGTTGGTTCAACAGGATCACTATGAGGACTTAGAGATTGCTCCCAAGAAAAACCTTAAGATAGGAAAAATAAACTCTGCTGCTGAAAAGCAGTCCTTTCTGCATTTATTCCAAGAGTTTATTGACATATTTTCTTGGGAGTATGGAGATTTGAAGGGATTCGATCCACACCTTGCACAACATACAATAGAGTTGGAGCCAGCAGCCAAGCCCATAAGGCAGAAACAGAGGTCGGTTAAACCCAAATTGGAGCCATTAATGTAGAAGGAAGTTTTCAGACTTATAGAAAGTGGGATTATCTTTCCTATCAAGCATACTAGTTGGGTTTCAAATCTAGTCCCTGTGAGGAAGAAAAATGGAGAGCTCAGATTGTGTGTAGATTTCAGAGATTTGAACAGAGCTTCTCTGAAGGATAGGCACCCTCTTCCATCTATGGAGTAGATTCTTCAATGTGTGTTAGGTGTTGAACATTTTTCTTTACTGGATGGATATTTTGGTTATAGCCAGATCTTGGTAAAGGAAGAAGATCAATTTAAGACTGCATTCACCACAAAGTGGGGCACAATGGCATACAGGAGAATGCCATTTGGTTTATCTAACGCTGGAGCAACCTTCCAAAAGGCTATGGATATGGATTTTAGTAACTTAATGTATAAATTTGTTTTAGGATACCTTGATGACATCACTATCTACTCCAAGAAGGCAACAGATCACATTGACCATTTGAGGCATATTTTTGAACGTTGTCAGGAGTTTGGTATATCACTGAATCCCAAGAAATGTGTTTTTTCTGTTCATGAAGGCAAGCCTCTTGGGTATGTAGTATATAAGGATGGAATTACTGTGGATTCTGAGAGAGTTGTAGCAATCTTGGAGCTGCCTTTACCCCATCATAAGAAAGGACTTCAGAGTTTCATTGGTCATATTAATTTTGTTAGAAGGTTTCTGCCTGATATAGCGGCCTTGTTAAGATCCCTTACAACTATGTTAAAAAATAATGCAGAATTCAAATGGACCCGTGAAGCAAGGAACAATTTTCAACTGATTAAGGAGGCCTTAGCTTCGGCCCCGACATTAGTTAACCCAGATTTCAGCAAGGATTTTACCTTGTATGCTTTTGGCAGCCTCGATGTAATCTCTGCAATTTTGGTACAAAAAAATGCAGATTGGTTGGAGCAACCTATTGCTTTTTTCAGCAAGGGTCTAGAAGACTATGAGCAGAGGTATGCCTTTGTAGAGAAACATGTGCTGGATGTTGTGAAAATTTTGAAGAAATTTAAACATCTGCTGTCCCATAACAAGATTCATCTGCAAGTGGCACATCCCAGCGTGAAGGAGTTTTTGTTCAGCAAGATTCTAAATGAAAAATAGGCTGGGTGGATCACAAGAGTTATGGAGTATGATGTGGATGTTCAGGTCACCAAGTTGGTGAGGGGAAACGGTTTGTGCCAGCAGTTGGCTAAAGAGGAAATTTCAGCAGTAGAGGAGGAAAGAGAGTCAATTCTAGTTAATGCTGGGACAGTAAACAATGAAACTACCAGCTAGTTGCAGGAGATGTCACATTTTTTGAGAACTGGGGAGTGTCCACCTAATCTGAATAGAACTAGGAGGAGGTACTTCAGACTTCATTCTATTCCTTTTGTCTTGATTGATGATGTCTTGTACAGGAAAGATCAAAGTGGAGTACTGCTTAGGTGTGTTGACAATGATCAGGTTGATCAGATTTTACATGAGTTCCGTGACGGACCTTTTGGAGGCCATTATGCTGCAAGGACCACAACATACAAGATTCTAAGAGCAGAATATTATTGGCCTTATTTGTTTAAGGATGAACATACATATTACAGGAAATGTACCCATTGCGCCATGTTTTCAGGCAAAGAAAAGCTTGCTGCTTTGCCCTTACAACCGATTCAAATAGAGCAGCCATTATGAAGTGGGGAATTGACTTCATAGGGGCAATTAATCCACCTTCAAGTGCAGGCCATTGATGGATTATCATAGCAACGAACTATTTCACACGATGGACAAAACCTTTGCCTCTAAAGGAGGCTAATGAGACAACAGTGTTGAATTTTTATGAGGATATCGTTTGCAGATTTGGAGTCCCAGACTCTATAATTTCTGACAATGCCCTAGCATTTGTTGGTTTAAAAGTTGTTGATTGGGCACTGAAGAACAAGATTTACTTGAATAAAAGCTCCAACTATTATCCTCAGGGCAATGGACTTGCAGAGTCCACTAATAAGAATCTAATTAACATCGTTAAGAGAACACTTCAGAGTAATCAGAGGGATTGGCATTCTAAAGTGAAGACTGCCCTTTGGGTAGACAAAATTACCCCTAAGAAGGTGATTGGGAATTCACCCTATATACTGGTGTATGGTAAGGAAGCAAAATTACCTATTTCTACTCAGTTACCAGCCTTGGATATTGCCAACCAGCTAGTTTTGTTTGAGCAGACTGATCCACATGCCTTACGATAAACTCAAGTGATGGAGTTGGAAGAAACGAGGAACAAGGCTATGAAGAACATGGAATATCAACAAATCCTGACTAAAAGAACATTTGACAAGAAAACTAGATCAAGGGATTTCATGGTGGGAGATCTTGTGCTGAAATGGGATGTACTAAAGAGCAGGCCGGACCATCATACTAAGTTTGACAACATATGGATGGGTCCATTCATCATCAAAGAGTACAAAGAACACAATGCTTTTCAATTGGCCACAATTGAAGGTGAAGTACTTCCTATCCCAGTCAATGGGATACACCTCAAGCCTTGTTTTGAGGTTTGATGGGTTCCTTTTTGTACATACTCTATGTTAGATTTCATGTTTTCAATAAGTGTTGTTGCACTTTACTTTAGTTGTTGTTTCATTCCCTAAGTGTTGTTCCAGCACAATAACTAGTTTCACTTCAGTTTTTCCTATTTTCAATAAGTTTCCAAGTGACCTAACCTGCTCTAATAAGTTACAAATGACTTATCACCCTGCACAAAATTGCTCTAGGTTTGTTTCTGAATTTTTTCTAATGACTCCATGCCCAATGGACAGTTTAGGCTACTGTTTTTCATGTTTAGTAGGCAAACATCCAGCAAAGGTCGCCAAAAATGTTACCCATTTTTTCACTCATTGGTTCAAAAGGGTAGAATTTATTTTAAATTGAGGAAGATAAGGTACATTTTATTATCCTTCTTCATCACATTCGAATGTATAAATGAAAAATATGAAAAGGTTACAACTACAGACCATTACATTCATACACATGCATGTAATAGAGAAAGATTCACATATTTCTGAAAATCTAATCTTTATTAAATGTGATAAGATACATGTGTCTCACACAGCAAGCTGTGAGATTGACTTTTCTTTGATACAAATAAAGATAAATCAATACATGAATAAATGAAGGGAAATAAATGAGCATGTAGAAGGGATGACCAATCATTGCCTGAATGACTGGTTTGTGTTTGTCTCACTTCGATGTTGTCCTAGTTGCTTGACCTTCCTAGTTTTATGCACTCATGTTCCTGCAACAGTCAAGCAATGTGTTAGAGTTATACTCTAAGCAATGAAAGGTCATAACCATACACGATCATTTATATTATCCACCTATGCATGTATCAACTTATCTCCATGTACATCAAAAGATCAATGAATGCCTCAGGTGTCTAGGAACCATTTGGTCAACGTACACACAAAAGACAATCATTTTTTCTAACTTGTCTATTTCATGTACAACTACAAGTGCAGATATGACTTAAATCAAATATGAGTGGAGTAAAATGCGGCTCCCACAAGGGTAGAGCCCAGCTCATCCAATGTTTTGTGCAATATGAACATCATGAAAATCTGCTTTGTGTTATGCAAAATTTTTTGCAAAAAATCATTATAATATGGTATCATTAGCACAAATAACTTCAGTGCTACAGGTTATTGTCATTTTTGGAATGCATTATTTTTAGATTTCAAGGAAAACATTATTTCATCTACGAAATCTCTAGTGTTTGAGGTCAAGTAACTCAGAAATGGAATGCAACCATGACTATTTTACAACAGAATATGCAAAAATACAAAAAGTCCTTTTCACATAGAAAATTAACTCAAAATCATCATTGGTGCAAGCTACAAAAAGTAAGATTTTCAGCATTTCAGTGATATACAAGATAAAAAAGCCAAGAATGCATTAATCATAGAGTGGCGATATAGGGTATACACCATATGCATAGTTTTTCAAGTGTTGTGTAGGTAATCATTTCATGCATTGCATCATTTTTTGGAGTGACAAATTGAAAGTGCATAATCACAAGAGAAGGTTCAGTCAATAGCAAGGTTTATGTGAAAGAGATCCCAAAGATATCAATAAAAGAAAGCCAAGTGAAGGTTTATTCATGGCGTCCAAGTGAATGTGAAGATTCATATACCCATTTTTTGGAGTGGTGTTTGGATGAAATACCATGTAGCTTACAACAATTACATCATGGCGACCAAGAGAAACTAATACCCAGCTGCATAAGGTGTGAACTTACTCAGCCTCTTATACACCCGAGTATCTTGCAACAAAAGCTCAAATGGCATCTTCTCATGGCGGCCAGACAGGGTCACGATTCACAGAAAACAAAGTTTCTAAAAAATGAAGCCATCAGTTAAAGCAAGGGAAGCCGTGACTGTGACAATAGAGGATTTTTTTAAAATATGCATAGAAACATAGTTTTCGCAGCCACAAACCCATAAGGGTTTATACTCTCAGTGAAGTGAACATGAAATGAAATACTCATCTTCAAAAAGGATTTTATGGAGAGAGGTTTAAGTGAAGCTTGCACATGGCGGGAAGGAGAAGATACTAACAGGAAAACAAAAAGAATGCATGATACAGCCAAGCCGCGACTTCAAGCCCCAATAGCTCACACATAAAGAATAGAAAATGAAAACCAGTTTTTTGACTGGAGCTTGCTTACATTCGAAATCTGTAGGGAAATACTAGAATGGGTGAAAACGTGGCTATAAATTCTCATGGCGCCCTCAACAGAGAAAAATCTCGAGTCAACAAATTCTCATGGTGGCCAGACAGATACAGAGTCATAGGAAAATAAGGGAGTGTTAGAGAAAATTAATGGCTGCGCCCAATAAAGCTTCCAAGAGCTTTTAAAAAACGTAGGAAAACTTCCAGATCATTATACTTACCATGATGCAGCTTCAAAAAATCATCAGGAATGGCGTCCAAGACACAGAGTTTTCCAGATGGCAACTAGGGTTTTCCCAATGGCAGCAGACTTAGCTTCATCCAAATGTTTCCAAAAAAAAATAAAGTGAAAATGCCTTGCATTTTTTTGCATTTTTGTCTTTTAGGGTTTTACCCTAATGGCTAATGCATTTCGATGCTTCATTGCATTTTTATTTTTGTTTTAAATATAAGAATTTCTAATATGCCTTAAGTCTTATGACTTATTTGCCACTTCAACCTTGTAAACAATAAATACCCTTCTATTCTTGCACTAGAGTATGAATGTAAAGCTCATGATTTTGATGATGACCTTATAAATCATTTAAATCATGTGTCTATTATTATGCAAGGATAAGATGCGTACCCTTACTTGCTTTTATGAGAGCTATTAAAATCTAATGCCTTTTGAAAGAATATTGGAAGATTGTTTGTAGTTTACAAACATTAGGAGGGTATCTAGGGATGTTAGAGAAGATTCAGGGTTCGGATTTGACTTATCCCAAGCAGTTGGGATGTCTTTATGGTTAGTTGGAGTGCTTTTTGGGGTTGTTTTGCTGAGTCATAGAGTGGTTAATGAATTGGAGAGACTTTTTCCATGTTTATGGCTTCTTTTGGAGAGTGGAGTGTGCTATTTTGGAGGCTATTTTCCTGGATCCGACCCATGGAGGTTGTGAGTTGTACTTATGAGTTTTGAAGCTCATTTTCCAATGAGTTATTCTACTTTTTGTATGGCAGACACTTTTGGAGTACCAGTACCAGTGTTTTTCTCTTTTTGCAGTTGTAACTCATGATGTTTTGATGAGATCCTTACAGTTATTTTGATAATTCAAGAGCTTTTGGGACCTACTTTGGAGTTTAATTTTGTATACTTATGTTTTCAATTTGATGTTTGATGCTAAGATTTCCATTAATCCTACATGTTATGTCTTGATATCGTGTCTTAAGTGAATATTTTGCAGCTGAATAGGTTGTAGATTGTGAAAATTTATCTAGTTCAAGCCTGGTTAGTTGTGAAGATTTTTATCTTTTCCTACTAACTCAAAGCTCTAAAACTGGTTTATTACCTATGTATGAAACATTTTTATGCAGCTGCTCACATGCCAAAGTTGTGTTTTATATGCTTAGTTTTATCAACTTTCACTGTTATGTGTTGTTAAGTCAAGATATCATCATAATTTTGGTGTATCACCTTAGAAATTTCAAATATCCAGTTGTTTATTGTTTAGTTTTCTTCCTATCCTTTTCCCCTTGAAATTTTCAAGTTTTTAAGTGCTTTCAGGTGATTATCCAAATAGGATCCGACCTAGAACCCGGAGGTTTCACTTCATTCCAAGTGTCCCACATAGAAGTGAATCCCATGTTTTACCAAAATTGCTGAGCTTGTCAAGTTTAGAATCAGGTACAAATTTTGGTAACTAACATTAATAATAACCAAAAAAGAAATACAAGCAAAATAAACATCAAATAAAACATGCAATAAAACACAATAACAAGAAATAAAGGGAAAATATCAAAAAGGTTAAAATCTAATAATGCAAATACAATAAAAAAGATAATTCAAAAAATAGAATGACAAGGAAAATGCAAAATAAAGCAATATATTTAGATGCCCAAATTAGAAGCACAAGATAAAGATAAAATAGAAGGTAACAAAACAAAATAATGAAGCAATAATTAAAAAGTAAATGACGACTACTAAAGAATAAATTAGAAAAATCTAATAATATAAACAATAACATATTAAGGACTCAAAAACTAACACGAGGAAAGCAACAAAAGAAGAAAAAGACCAAGGGGTGGCTTAGGAAGAAGGATGAGTGAATGAAGGGGAAAGCAAGGAAGAAAGGAGGGACAAGGGAATAAAGGAGAGGAGGAAGACAACAAAATAACGAGGAAAGGGAGCAAAGGAACCGAAGATAGAAAGAGGGAAACACAAAAGGAAGAAGGGTACGAAGGGGACATGAGGTTAGAAGGACAAAGCTAGAACAAGAGGGAACCAAAGATAGGAGGTCGGGGAAAAAATTACCGAGGAGGAGAAACTTGAAGGTGGTTTAAAAGGGGTTTCCAAGAGAAATTTAAATTCCAACCCCCATCTCAGTTGATATTGGATGGGTGATTGAGGATTCCAATGGCCTCTTTGAGGTTCCTTTTGAAGAAGTTATCTTCTTTGAATAGGATTTGAGGGTTTTCAATGGAAATATGATGCTTGGTCTTAGAAGACTACTCAACAAGGGAAAATTTTATGATGCGCTCATGCCTGAGGTTAGCAACATGCTCTTTGATTTTGGTGTTAATAGAATGACTCGTTTCCACAACGTAAGGTAGGCCACATGAGCAACTCACTTTATAGACACCAAAGTTAAGGAAAGAGTCTAAAGGGTCTTTGGGAGAAGGGATGTGATTCCAGATGGTGAAGATAGGTTTGAAAGAGCAAGAAAGACCCTTTTTGTGTAGAATCTTAGCAATTTTATTTGAGACACCTTCAATATAGGGAAGAGTGTTTAAAGTTAGGGAGCGAGGATTGGGGGCCATGGAATGGCGAGAAATGCTAGCTTTGGCTTGGTTAATGGCCCTATTGATGTGTTTCTTTCTATAGCCATTTAGAGAGAAAACATGGGTGAGGTGGGATAGTTCTTGGTCAATGTGCTCATCGTCACAGATCGTGAGAGCTCTAGAAGCTAAACGGTCTTCTGAATGACTTCCCAAGTACGCCGCCTTGTTCTTGTGCTTTGTCGCTCATTGGCCCTCAATCTCATGATAACATTAATGTTGATTTGAAAAATTCTCACCCCATCCTCTCGTTGTTAATGATTTGTCCCACTCAGCTTTGAATTCTTACACCCCTTCCAATCCTCATTCGACACTGTCCCATGTTAGCAGCCTATCAAAATGTCTCGCCTTAGATCAACCATTGCTTTGTCCTATCAAGGAAAAATTTAACTCATCCTCTACCACCTCCATCGCACATAACCTCTATCCTTTGCCCGTCCATCCTTCCAATGGTCCTTTGAAATTCCTACCTCGTACCCCCTTCTCTTTACAGTCATCTATGATGGCCTCCTCAATGATAGACCGTGCAACTAACTATGTTTACCCCATGGGCATTCGTGACTGGGATAAAAATCTTGTCATCAATCTCATGACTATCCACTTAGACCCAATCGTGTTTCATTTTCTTAAGAGAGGTGAAGGCTTTGCAATTACTCCCCGCTCTATCCTTGGCATTGACTTTCTCACCGAAATTGAAAAGGCCATCCACCCCCTTCCTCTCAACTTGGCTGAAGAAATTTGCCAAGATTGTGCTGTCACATTGAGGCATGCCAAACCTTCGAACCACAACATTCCCAAAGCTAAGCTCTTGGCCTTTAAAAATTAATCAGTAGGAATGATTTGGTTATCTCAAAAGCAGACAAAGGTAATGCAACAGTGATCATGCACAAACATGATTACATTTCCAAGATGCATGACCTCTTATCTAATAACTGAAGTTACAAAATTCTCGATTCCAATCCCATCTCCAAGCTTATGAAAAAGGTCAAGTTATCCATTGTTGGTTCTTCTTTTGATGATGCCACCAAAAAGTGGTTGTACCCTTCTAAAGAGGTAACCCCCTGCATCTACGGGGTTCCAAAAATTCACAAAACTAGTATTCCCCTTAGACCCATAGTTGACACCATCAATTCCCCCACTTATAAGTTGGCCACTCATTTGGATAAGCTCATTTCTCCCCTTGTGGGAAAATCAATCTCCTTCATCAAAAACTCTTCTAATTTTGTAGGCTTCATTAAAGACAAGAAATTAGATAATAATGACCTTCTTGTTAGCTTTGATGTTGTCTCTCTCTTCACCAAATTCCCCTTACACGACTCGATTAATCTGATTAGACAAAAGGAAAATCAAGAAATTGCCTCCTTAGTTGAGTTGTGTCTTAAATCCACCTTCTCTTTCCAAGGCATTGTTTTTTAGCAAGTTGATGGGGTGGCTATGGGATCTCCTCTCTCCTATAGTGGCTAACCTATACATGGAGCATTTCGAAAGCATTGCGCTCCATTCTTTCCCTCTCAAACCAAAGTGGTGGAAGCACTATGTGGATGATACCAACATTTGTTGGTCCCATGGTCTTGATAAACTTGAAGAATTCCACTCCCATTTAAACAACATTTCCCTGCACATCTCTTTTACCAAAGAGATTGAAACCAATAATCAACTTCCTTTTCTCAATGTCCTTCTCATTAGGAAAGAAGATGGGTCCTTAAATTTAATCAAAAGTGAAAACAATGGTTTACAATAAACTATCATAAGAGAACAACAAGATCTACAAAAATGAAATAAATGAATAATCAACAAAAATTTTGAACAACACAACTACAAAGATAATGTAATACCATGACTATTATATTGTAGTAAAAGATAATCAAGAATTTCCATATCTTAATTATCACCATATAATAGGTATAGTAAAGTACATTATCTTATATTAAAGTAAATATAATAGGAAAGATAAAATACATTATCGAAAAAATAAAGTAAGAAGATCAAAAGTGCAAACAATGGTTTACAATAAACTATCATAAGAGAACAACAATATCTACAAAAATGAAATAAATGAAGAATTAATAATGATTGAATTTTCCTAAGGCATTGAGGAAGAACTCTAATTGTTTTTGTTTTGGGATGGAAATGGCTATAAAAAACAAGTATTTTGCAATTGCCTTCCTCAAGTCTCATGCTTGTGTGATATTTGAACAAAGCCCCAATGTGGGTAAGCTGCAAGTTGCTTCTCAGGTAAATGTCGTTGCTGGAGACAAGTTGTTGCCAGAGAAAGAAATGAGGAAAAGAGCCTTTGTGGGTTTGGCATCAGAAAAGGCGAAAGGAGTGGATGTTGCTTCAAAAGATCGAATGAAGAGTCTTTCTAGGAGAAAGAGAATCTGGGTGTTGGAAATTCGTGATTCAGAGGAAAGCCAAGGAGAAAATAGTCTAGTTGATATGGAAGAATGATTGATTCAAATGGATATTTTTGGTGAATTTTGCTAATGCTAATGCTCATAGTTATATATTGTTTAGTCAAATGGAGTTTATTTTAATTGAGAATGTAGTATTTCTATTTTGGCTTGAATGTTTTATATAGGGTTATGAAGCACAAGGGAATATTTAGGGGATGGGTTTTGAGCATTTTGAAAAGACATGTAAATCAATGAGACTGATATGGTTAGGATAGATAATTATAGATGGTGACTGTAGTATCAATATTTTAAAATGCATTGCCAGCTTCAGGTGGCAAGTAGACTCAATTTTGTAATCTTATATTATATATATATAGGCACCCTACCTCTTATCTTAAAATGAAAAAACCCAAAATTTTGAACAACACAACTACAAAGATAATGTAATACCATGTGATAGGGACAGGGTTGGATTGAGTCAATCACTGGGTCAATGCTTTGGGTCTCCAATAGATAAACCCTTGGTGCTTCACTCCACCAATCAACCTATAGGTCGTAAAAGTATTTAGACACCCCTGGTCACTTGCCAACCCTGCTATCAATTTTAGTTTGCTGTTGCCAAGCTGTTCTTGATGCTTTTCCTCACTTTCTCCATCTAGCCCTTAATTCCTTTAAAGACTAGTTAACCTCTAAATACTCCTAACAATGTTGTAGGGGTGTGCATATGTTTTCTTGACTTCAAAATGGTCTAGGAATGGTCCTTGTCCAAGCTCAACTCTCCTTTCTTTCATCGTTGCCATCATACCCTAGGTTAGGGGTTTAAGAGGGCTACTAGGATTAGGCCTCCTCACACAAGGAAAACACTTATCACTCCTCTCCTTCACCTTATCAATCCAAACTTACTTCTATCACTCTGGCTCAAATTTGGAGCACTTCAAGATTTTTATGGTTTAGGACCTTTTCAGGTCGTACACAGGCTAACAGAGATTTATACAAGAACTTAGTGTTTCTAAGGTCTTTTCTTGGACAGTTTGTAACTTCTAGCCTCCAGATGATCAAACAAAGTTGCTACCTTCTTGCTAACCTTGGTGAGGGCTCCTGCAATCGCTTCCCACTCTACATTGTCAAACATACAATACCCTTGCCACGTTTGAACAGTGTAAAGACTGCCTTTTCCAAGCCGGGCACCATTAGTCTCGCCTAGGAAAAGACATTATGCATGCTCCAAGAACTTCTAACATTCCCTACCACTAACCTATGTACAGATAAGGATCTTGGCCACCTTCCTAACGAGCCCATGCTTGTTGGCATAGGAAGAACGCGACCTAAGACCCCATTTTCACCAGTTCTAGACAAAACAACAATAAGAGAAAAAAAATAGAGAATGTACAAGAACAGTAAATAGCGATGGATTTGTTAACTAAATGCCACAGGACCGATTCAAAGAGCTACCCTACATGCTAGACAAGCCAACAAATGCTTAACTTAAATCATCTACTTGCTGTTTCAGACGCAAGAACAGAAAAAAACTATATTTTCACATCAAAAATCACTGTCTCCTTCTATTCACACGAAAAAAATCCAATGTCAAAAGCTTCCCCCCCTCTTCCAAGGGCGAGAATGAGCTCATACAACACCTCCCAAAATAGTTAGGTTTTCTCATTGAGCCTAAGAACGGCCAAAAACTAACTGTTGGAAAACACAGTGTGTTTTCAATTTTTAACAAAAACTTAGGAAACACCCACAAATAGTTTTCCCAATTTATTTAACTTTTTCCCATGAACCAAAAAGGTCCTCAAACCCAGTCTAAAAGTGTTAAAGACCTTACACAACAAAAAGGAAATGATTTTAAAATAATATTTCAAAATATGCTTGTACTCTAACACCTTGGCAGGTGCTCCTGCACCACCATGACTATTATATTGTAGTAAAAGATAATCAAGAATTTCCATATCTTAATTATCACCATATAATAGGTATAGGAAAGTACATTATCTTATATTGGTTTAAATTTAATCTTGTGCTTTTACATTATGGTTTCATTTCTTTATTTTCCAAATTTCCACTTTTTTTATCTTTTTGTAATTTTTTTGTTTGTTTTTGTTTTTTCCAATTTATTTCATTACATTTTTTGTGGTTTTTCCTTTTTTAAGATAATATACTTTACTATACCTATTATATGGTGATAATTAAGATATGGAAATTCTTTATTATCTTTTACTACAATATAATAGTCATGGTATTGCATTATCTTTGTAGTTGTGTTCATTTTTTTTGTTAATTCTTCATTTATTTCATTTTTGTAGATATTGTTGTTCTCTTATGATAGTTTATTGTAAACCATTGTTTGCACTTTTGATCTTCTTACTTTATTTTTTAGATAATGTATTTTATCTTTCCTATTATATTGTGATAATTAAGATATTGAAATTCATTATCTTTTACTACAATATAATAGTCAAGGTTTTACATTATCTTGTTGTTTTTGTGCTTTAAAATTTTTGTCAATTTTTTCTTGTTTCTCTTTTTTGTAAATTTTATTGTTCTCTTTTTGTAGTTTTTGTTATATTGTAAACTAATGAGTTGACATTATTGATATTTTTATTTTATTTTTAAGATAATGTATTTTTTCTTACCTATTATATTGTGATAATTAAGATATTTGAAATTCTTAATTATCTTTTACTACAATATAATAGACAAGGAATTGCATTATCTTTGTTGTTTTTTTGTTTTAAATTCTTTGGTAATTTGTTCATTTTGTCTTTTTTGTAATTAGTATTGTTCTTTTTGTAATAATGTAAACTAATTAGTTTACATTATTGATCGTGTTCTAATTATTGTAAATGTTTGATTATTTTTCCTCTTTGACCTCTCTAATTTGTTTTAGTTCATTTTAATCCAATTTAATGTTGATGTCATTTTGTTTTATTTGTTGTTGTGTACTTCCTTCATCGTTAAATCTATTGGTTTTTTTCATATTTTATTCTCCTTTGTTTACAAATTTATCTTTTTTCTTGTCCTATTTTCTTGCTTGATCCTTAGGATTGTAAGTTTTTGAATTTTGGGTCTTTCTACCCTTTCACCTCCCCTCAACCTTTTATCTACCCAAGTCTGCTCTTACATTTTTCACTATTCTCTCTATCTACATTGCATCCCAATGATGGATCATGGAGTATGATCCGAAACGTTGATGTAAAAATTGACAAACAGTTTTAATCCAAAAATTTGATTGCAATTATATTTATTTAAATCTATTACTCAAAATTATTATTGGAACCAACTTTATTAGTCTTAAAATAATTTATTTTTTTATTTATAATCATATTATCTTACAAAATAAATTTTATTCACTCTTCAAATATTTGAACTACAAGAAGAATGAACACTAATTTTAACATATGACATCATAATAGTTTTATTTTATTTATAATTTTTTTATTTCTCTAATAACATATCTCCTAAACCTAAAATGAAATAGTAGAAATTATATTAATTATTTAAAAAAAAATCCATTTATAATCTAAAATAAAATAAAACTAGAAATTACACTTTAGTGTGCAATGGGTACACCAAAGAGGCCATAAAGGTGAATTGCCTAGTCCTTAAGTAAATGATGTATTGTGCTTAATGTAGATCCCCATGGGCATGCACCATACTTATTTACTAGTTTGAAATGAGTGATTGAAAGTTGGTCACTTTGAGTTTATGTGTAGGATTCATGTTAAGCAACTTCATGATTGATTATCTTAAAATCTACAGGTAGAACTTTTTGTGAGTAAAGTTTAAAGATTGCAAGCATATGAGTCTTTCCACTCAAAGATATGTCCAAACCAATAAATATCCAATATATCAGTAATGACACATATGTAGGTTGACATGTAGGTATGGTTTCTATACCTTTGATAAATCCCAGACCAATGATAATATTTTAATAGAATAGTGAATTAAACTATGGACTCCAATGCTCTTATTCTTCTCAAGATACTACACCTTTAAGAGATTGAAACATAAAACAAATGGACTATATATATATATATTATTTCTTCTAAACAACAAGAAAAATTCTCATAACCAATTGAAAATATGGGAATGAAAATGACATTATTCTTCAATAATCTTTCTTTTCTTAATTATTTCTTTGTTGCATATAATTTCCTTTTAGTGTAAAGTTAATTCATAGTCTTTAGTGAGAGTTATTTTTAAATGAGTTTTATTGTTTTTGATAATATAAGTTGCATTTACAAGGTGCAATACCCTTAACACAAAAATTCGTACGGGCCAGAGTTCACTAGCTCATAACAACAAAACAAAAAACTAGAACAACAGATAGAAAGGACTGCAAAAATAACAAAACAAAAAACCCCAAGGTGCGGACAAGCCTTACACCACTACCTAGCTAAGTTCACCCATTCCTCCATGAGGAATTTGAAGACATCCCCACTAGTTTGGCTGGAGCTCGGATTAGACCAGTCACATTTTTCTTGACTTCCTCATTTAGCACAGTAGAGAGAGTCACAATCGAGTGGTGGATAACCTTTATGCCTTGAGGGAGTACATGTTTTTATATGATATTTATGATGGTACAACTGATTGTCAGTTTGGTGCTTCTTGGTACATGTTTACAGGTTTTTTTTAGAGTTGGACTTTGATGATGATAGGTACACATGTTGTCTTTGGTTTTGAGGACATGGGTTGACACAAGTGGAGACTTGGAGTTGTATGGGTGATAGTTGAGTGCAAGTGCAATGATGGCTATGATTATGGCGTCATGGGTATGCAGGTACATTTATGCATTTGCATGACATGATCATGTATGTGGTTGTTTGGTGTTAGGAGGTTGTTTCTTATCTCCTTGATGCTTATTTGGTTCCTTGAATATGGTTACTCATTTGTGGAAATGTTTGGCAAAACAAATCTGTGGTTGATTTGGTGTTTGAGTCTTGATGTCTACAAGATTATCTACTTTAATATCTTGGTTTGTAGGTTACTAATGTGATGATGAGTTTGCATGCTTCATTGTTTTGATCATGATTTATGCAAGTTTGTGGATTAGCTACCCATCTTCTTGCAGTGGGATGATTTGGTGTGGACTGTCTATATCCACAAGATTGGTTAAGTGTTGATGTAGATTTATTTAGTTGGCCTTATCTATGGTCATTTGTGCATTGGTATGTTGCTTTGGGATGAGAAGATGGATGGTTAGAGTACTTGATTAATTGGTTGTTGGGACTTATAGCATGTGGTTTGATCACAATGCCATGATATCTTGGTACAATCATTGGTTATACACTTTCAGTGGGAGCTTTTGACAATGATGACTTGGTAGTGTAGGATTGGTTCTTGATGTTTTGATGGCGGTTGTATGTATCTTCTTGGCTTGGATATTTTGGTTCTAATCGGTATGTTACTAACATTTCAGTTATGTGTGTAGACCTGAATGATCTTCATGGAGGAAATGGTTGTCATGATGCCATGTGTAGCTCGGTATCACTGTTTAGTGGGAGTTGTTGGCAGTGACGTGGATGCATCATTGGTGATAGTTATCTTCATATGATTGGAGATGCAGTGATTTCTTAGTTTAGAGTGTGTTTGTTATTATGTCATGATATAGTCTTGATTCTAGATTAGAGTTTGGCATGTTACATGTTCTCTTGAGATCATGATGTATGTATTGGTGCATTTGATCTCCTAGGAGGAGATGGTTAGATCATGATGTCATGATAGGTTCCTAATTTTGCACTTGGAGCTTTGACATTGATCTTGGTGGTTCTCTTTGTATTGAGTACATTGATCATTTGTTTGATTACTTCATGATGGTGCTATGTTGCATTTGGAGTTTGGCATGTATTGATCAATTATAGGTGCTCATGGATACTTGGATATGTGGATGAGGTTGGAGTTCTCTTGTGATTAGAGACATTTGCTGGAGATAGTTACTCTTTGGAGGTTTTAGTAGGAAGACTGAAGAGCTTTCACTTGGGTATGGATGTGATTTCATGATGGATCGATAGAGGAGATTGTTCTTGGAGTGATTCATGATGGGTTGGTTATCCTAGAGGAGTATTATCATTCCCCACTCTTGGTCTACTTGACGGTTTATCATTTGAGAGGTATTTTCCCATTATTTTTTTTAGATGTGTTATGTTTTGTGCTTTGATTTCTCATGGGAATGAGTTGATTCATGGTGATTAATTTGGGAGAATCATTTGAGGTTTGTTTAGCATGAGTTTATGTTGCTTTATCTTTCATGGATATGGATCTTGAGCTATGGTTAGTTAGTTTTGGAGGAATCATTTTGAGAGATGTTTGGCATGGTTATCTCCTTGTGCATTTGAGTTTATGTTATCATTCATTGATGAGGAGTTTAGGAGATGGTTAATGGGTTGATTTTTAGATTTGGGAATGGTTACTTTGAGTTTGATCTTCTTAGTTAGAGAGGCTTACATCCATGTTGGCATTTACATGATTCATTTGTTTGTTTGATCTAAGAGATTGAACGTTGTTTTGGGTGTTCTAGAGGCTTCTCATTTGGGGTTGTTAGGAGATCATACTTGACATAACGTTGCACTTTTGAGGTGTTGGTAGAAGGACATGTTATGGTTTACAACTTTTCTCTCTTCATGGTTCCTTCCTGGATGTTCATATTTTGGGAGGATGGTGGTGACATGTTGTGAGAGATTATGTAGCTATTTGGGTTGCATGTGTGGATCATTGTTATTGTTCTTGGTACTTCACTGTTCATTATTTATCACACCTTGATACATTTTTAATTGGTATACTTGATATGCTTTGAAATTATCCATGCAGTGGGAGTTCCTGGATATGTATGTTCTTCATTGACAGGTTTGATACAAGGAGCTTGTGATTGTGGTTTATAGGTTGCATATGTTCTTGGCATGATTTTACTGATGTATTTGATACCTTGGAGGTATGGATAGTTGGATGTATTAGCATGCGTTGTGGATGTTATTTTTGATCATGTGGGTTTTTTACATTTGACAACTTGTTTGGAGCCTTTGTTATCACTTGGATTTGATGCTTGTGTTCTTGGATTGGTGTATCTTCACCTTGGCATGTTCCTTTTCTTCCATAGGTGTCACGTTGGAGGATGAGAGGAGTTCTTGCTTGAGATGGTGGTCATTGTGGTTTTAATGCAAGTATCTTGATGGAGCATGTGAGCATGTTACAGATTCATGTGGTTTCATGTATGGCTATGATGATGTATTTCATGTATTGATCCCTTATGCAATGTATACAACAAGTGGGAGAATGTTGGGATATTGTATTGTACACCATTGCATAAAATGTTATATTATAATGTTGTAATTAAATAATTATTTAATTATGATGCACCCAGGTGGTGGTGTTAATCACACTAGGTAATTATTTAGGGACCACTTTATGTTTTATTGTAACATTGTATTATTATTTAATGTGTGGGAGATGTGTGATAATAATTTAATATTGGGGAAAATATTAAATCAAGTGAAAACTTAGTACCTAATATTGAATAAGGGGTTAGTGGTTCTGTGGCACATGGTTTTATCTTACCACTTGGTTGTATTTTTGTGAGCTTGAATCTATAACAAGAAGCACATGTTTAGTGGTTAAGGTTGGCTGGGTGAGTGGGTTGTCATTATTGAGTCTTTCTGAGGAGTGCATATGTGAAGCATGGCAAGGGATGTGTGGATTCATGCCTGGAAACATGAGGATGCATGGAGAGGCTTGATGCTTCAAAGGTATTCATTGTAACTCTTGTATTGCTTTATTTATGAATAATATGATAAAGTATGGATGCTTTTGGAGGTTGGGTTTTTCCCTCTTAAGGGTTTTCTGAGGGTGTATCTTGTGTTATCTTGTGGCTTGTCTATTTGATCTATGCATTATGGTTACTTGTATGCATGTTTATCTCTCATGGGGTTATGCAGGAAATGGATTAAGAATGTGGGTTGAATGCATTATTTCCTAACAACTTCTTAGTATTTTTAGGTTACTTTTGTTCAAAAAATATTTTTGAACAAAAATTAAACTCTACCTGGAATTGTGTTTACTTGTAATAATTTTTCATTCTCATTGAGATTATACGTTTAAGAGGAGGGTATTTGTGCAATACATTTGGGTTCATATATTTCATAATAGATTCTTAGACTCATGCTTGTGAAAGAGTGACTATTGCAGTCTAAAATTTAATTATATAGCAAAACCATTAGTCTTTTGTTAGTAGTCCCATTATGAATAATGGTGGGAAGGTGGAGACCATGTGATATTATATTATTAACCATGATTTATTTCTAGATGCTTACATTGTTTTAAAATTTTCTTAAAATTAAATTTATAGCCTCTAAGTAATTTTAGTGTGTAGGAAAAACATTTGAAAAAAATGTTTACTCATTTTTTCTAGAGGATGAAATACATCTAATTAGTGGAACAAGGAATCAAACATTTATAAATGAAGTAAATTCAATAAGAAGGAAGAAATAAATTCCAATATTTATTATACATTGGAAGGCATTAGGAAGACTTGTTTTTCTCATGGCATATTTAGTGTTAAGCAACATTACAATGTTTGTTTGAGTTCAATATTGATATTATTTTGTGATGGTAGAAATGAGTCCTTATTTTGTAATAAAATAGCCCTTATTTTGTAATAAAATAGCCCTTATTTTGTAATAAAATAAAATGTTCATAGTTTTTAGTATGTTGAATTCTTGTCCATTAGTGTCTCACAAAATACGTATTAGAAGAAGTACTATTTGTTTAGGATATACATTATTGGTTATAAATTATTTATATCAAAGAAAATGTTAGATATAGTGGTCATGCATGTAGATCCAACTTGTTCTTTTGAAGAGAAGGTTCATCTTTATTACAAATGTCACATTTTTTCTTTTTCTTTTTTGTTGTCATTCTTAAATTTCATGCATTATATATTACACATACAAGAACAAAAAAAATACATATGGATTCCATATTTAAATGATTGTATTTTCAAAATGGCAAGAAGAGACAATACATTTTCTCTTAAACCTAGTTGCAAAGACCCCATGTATCTATTAAATCCTTCATCTCAAAATTAAATCATTTCTAAAAGTTTATTACCTAGGAGAAAAACATTATGTCACACCTAAAAATAAAGAACTTGGTACTTTTATGTTGTTTATTATTTTGCAGGTTAAAAGAAGATTGATCTAAAAAATAATACACAATCTCTTTCTCTTTTTCTTTATCTCTCTTTCTCTATTCTCTGCTCTATCAATCTCCCTCTCTTTCGTTATATTTTCCTTGATCTCTCTCTTCTTCCCCTCTCTTTTATTCTTTCTATCTCCCTCTCCCTCTCCCTCTCTAAATCTCTCCTCCCTCTTTGCCTCTATATCTATCTATCTATCTATCTCCCCCATCTCTCTATCTCTATCTTTCTCTCTTTCCCCTTCTTTTTGTCTCCTTTTGTTTCACTTTGACCCCCCTCTCTCTATATTTTTCTCATTCTCTATTTTCCTTATCTCTCTTTGCAAATTATCTTCCTCCACTTATCCATACCCATATATATTTCTCTCTAACTATTCCTCTTTGCCTCTATATCCTCTTTCTATCTCTCACTATCTCTCCCTTTGTTCCTCTCTATCTCTCTACCTATCTCTATCTCTTTATATCTCTCTCTATCTCTTTTCCCTCTCTATCTTCCCATATAGTCTATTTCTCTCCCTCTCCCTCTCTATTTCTATTTCTCTCTATCTCTTCCTCTTTGTGTGTGTTTCGTTTCTATTTCTCTATTCCTTTTCCTCTTTTTGTATCTCCTTCCCTTTACATATTTTATATATCTTTCTACCTCTCCCCTCCCTCCACCTCTCTCTCTATCTCCCCCTTGTCCACCCCAACTCTCTCTATCTCTCTCTCTTCCCCTTTATCTCTTTATCCATTTTCTCTATTTTCCTCTATATCTCTTTCTCTATTCCTCTCTATATTAGGGTTGAATTTCTTAGGCAAACACAAAATATTGGAGGTTCACTTACCACCTCTACTTTTGTATAGGATGCAAGCAAAACCTCAGTTTTGTCACTTGCTTCTTCATACATTGTATTCTTTATCAATAAGAATTTTAAAAATGTAAGCCTCTTTATGGGATAACTCTTGACACTTGTCTACTTGTTCTTTCCCCTCCTTGGTGTTCCATGCCATTTTCATTATTGTTTGATTCAGGCTCCTTTTGATCATCCACTCTGATAGTCATCTTGAAAATATTTGAGTCCTAACCAATTAAAATGTGTGTCATTTGAATACACTTCTTATCTTCCTTGATTCAAGGTTAAGTCATTATTGGCAACTCTTTAATCAATAATTTTATTTATTAAAAGCCTTATTTAACAAGTTCTTGTTAAGGGAAAGAAAAAATCACAAGATAGATTAATAGTGCATGCTAAAAAAATAACATACAAACCTTAATAAACCAAGCACACAATATTTCTAAATTATAATAATTTCTAAGTGTGACAAAAATTCAACATACTAACTCTAATCAATGAACCATTTAATATTTATAAATTACAATAATAACCAAATGTGCTAAAAAACTTAACATACTAACCATAATAAACCAACTGTAGAATAGGGTAAAATTAAGGTAAAAGGCATGAATCAATAAAACTAAAACCTTAAAGCCCTAAACTGACAATGAAGCATAATCCAACATAGAAACACAAACATAAAGCAATATTACCTATGCCATGGTTGATTCACCTCCATTGTCCTTCTCCATTTTGCTTAATATTCTTGATTGCCCTCAAATTTAAGTATGCAATAATAGCAAAATATTGAAGACTGTAATTGTCTCCTTGAATAGAATGAACTAGTTAGCCTTCAATGTGTGTAGAGTTGAAATGACAATCATAGGTGTCTTTTATATAAAGTCAAACTGGAGTTAAGGGCTAGGATTAAAAGCCAATAAGACATGACAATCAATGACCAAGAATGAAAGTTGTAGTATGAAATAAGGTTAGGGCCAAGTTAGGGCTAAGTTAAGGATGAATGATTGAGATTGAGCTATGAAATAATTCAATTAAAGGTGGAAATTAAATGAGATGTGAAGAGATGAGAATGACACAGATAAAGAGGTTGGCAAAGAAAAAGAGGTTGTTGGAGAAAATTAAATAATTATAAAATTATTTAATTTAGGGGGGAAAGTGAATAATTAACTAATTAAAACAATATTTAATTATAGAAGAAAGGGAAAATGTTGACTTTTAAATTAAATAATAATTTAACTCAAAAAAATAAAATAATTAATTATAGAAGAAGAGGATAATGAATAATTAAATAATTAAAATAATTATTTAATTATAGTAGGAAATGACAGTAATTAAATAAATAAAATTTATTTAATTATGGAAGAAATGAGACATTAGTGACATAATTAAATAAAAGGAAGAAATGCAAGGAAATAAAGAAATTAATTAAATTATTAATTATTAGGAAAAAAAGGGGATTGATGAAGAAAGATAGTGTTTGTACGTGAAAGACAATTTTTAGTGTCTACACCAACCATATAATATTTCTTTATTACTATAACCATTAGATAAAAAATTACATTAATGTGTAAAATAATTTTTTGAGGCAAAAAATGTTATTTAATTATGAAATCAAAATAGACTTGGTACATATTGTCTACTAGACCTTCTCACCATTTTTGAGAGTGGAAGTGTCCATGCCTTTGCTTTGTGCGAGTCAAAAAAATTTCTTTAGCACATTACTATTATCATTAGCATAAAACATGTAATGGGAAAAAACAATCATAGATTCACTACCCTTATGTTGTAGATAAAAAAGTAGGACAAGATTAATACAAAAAGAAACACCTTCATTGTTAGACAACTCATAGCCATTTGAAGTCTTAAATTAATCTTTGCTTATCTATCTACAAAAAATGGTCAAGTTGCCTTTAAATTTGGTCAACCAATTAATTGATGATAATTTTCATCAAATAAATAAATAAATAATGAGAAATATCTAATTAAAATTAACATGATCATCTTATGTCCTTAACAAACAATCTCAACTCTTGATTTGTCAAATTAGATCACTCCCTCTCATAGAAGGGAATGCATTTACATAATTAGTTAATTTAAAAAAAAACCTAAAAAAGCACATGACATTCATATTGTTGTAGGGTTAGCTAATATAATTAGAGGTTTGTGATATGCATTTAGATGTATTTAATAAATTTCAATTAATAGGCTTTTTAGTTCCGGTTTGTTAACTAGTGATTAAATGTTTTGTTTACAACAAATCAAAATTCATAATTTTATTTTTCATACATTATATTTTAAATTTAATACATTGTATTTTAATTTTGTTGAAGTTAAGTGCATGATTTTTAACTTTTTAAATGTTGAAAATTATTTCTCTTCAATTTTATTGGCTAAAAAATTTGGACCGATAAGGGCGGATTTTATTGGCTACGGAAAGCACAACAATCTACAATAAACTAAAACATATGACACCTTAAACAATATTTTAAGAATATTGCTATTTTAAAGCATTTTTTAAGGCAATTTTTTTGCCATGAAGATATTAACTTTTTACTTCACTTTTCTCAAACCATAAAAAAAAATATTTAACTAATTTTTCAAATATCATTGACTAAAAAAACTAAAATGAATATAACATTTTAATTTTCTAATTTTTTTGACTTTTTTTGTGGCAATTTATTCCCCACTAATTAATGTTTGGTATGTTGAATCAATGATTAAACATTATAATTTAATATTTTAAGCTTTATTAGGCCAAGGTGGAATGCTTGCACATAAAAATATAAGATTAAATCTTGGATGTGAAAATAATTCTCATAAAAATATAAGATTAAATCTCAGATGTGAAAACAATTCTCGCGGTAAATATTTGTTAGTTAAAAAAAATCTTTTATTGATAGTTTTTAAGTTAATAAAGAGCAGAAAAATAGGCTTTATTGCATAAATTTCGATTAGTTAAATGTTTACTCCTTCTCCTCGATTAGTTAAAAGTTTTCTTGGGCCTCATGCATATCAATATCCATACCAATACCAACGCAGTTTAAATATAATTTTAGGAGAGTTTTGATTTTAGGGAGAAAAACTGGAGGATTCTCCTCCTTCCATTGGAATTGCTGCCGATTCAAGATAAGCCACATCACATATCAAGCATAAGTATTTTCTTAGTTCTTATAATTCATAGGACCATCTAAACTCTGAAGATTTTAGGTTTTTGTGAATTCTTTTCTTTTTGGAATGTAAACGGGGTAGAAGTTTCTTCATCTTATTTTATGAGGAGGAAGAATTGCTGTGAGTAGTTTCTATTTCATTCCTAATAACTGTCTTGTAATATATATCTTAAAAGTTTATAAAATATATTATAATATTCTTTTGATTTTGTCTTCGCTTGAAAAAGATTCTACTAGCTGTATTTTCCCTTCAATTGATAAAAAAATTCAAATCTTTAAATGCATTTTGGAGCACCACTTCCACAAATATATAATGATAATACCAATGTTAGAATGTGAGGATCCACAAGTTAAAGCCAGCTAAATGTTTAATGCTGGGAACATATTTTTCCTTTTTCAAAGGGTCTCATTGAATATGTGATTTATTTTAAATAAATCATGATTTTCTCAATGTATATATCTCTACTGCAAAATTTTCTCAATGTATATGAATAAAAAAGGACATAGTTTGGATCTTTTGAAACAATAGATTTTGGGGCCTCTACGATGAGTACCCGATTCCATTGGTTAGCATAATTTTTATTTTCAGAGCTACCAAAGTTCCATTATTTTTGAAACCAATTTAATTATTTGATCTACACTTTCTTTAACAAATCTTGAATTGCTTCCTTCTTCTTGATCATATTCATTAATTCTCAAACATTTATTTTAGTTTGTATTCACCACATAGTTAGGCATGATGATTTGGTCACTATTTTTAGTGAATTCATTAATTCTCTGATCTAATACAATAATTTATTTCCTCAAGCCTTGAACTTCCTCTGCATTAGACTTAGAAGATTTAATAATTTATTTCCTCGAGCCTTGAACTTCCTCTGCATTAGATTTAGAAGATTTAGTTTTAGAGTTTTGTGAATCAATATTCCTTTTTAGAATGAGGCAAGATCTTCTAACATGCACATACTTTTTACAAAAGGAAACTCTCATTAATTCCCCCCATAATTTCTATTTTGCAGATTAAACATTTTTCTGATGTTTCATTTGCTATCCCCTTTAGGATATCTATGCCTAGATTTAGGGATATTCTGTCAGATTTAAAATGAACTGATTAAGTGTTATTTGTGCAGTCAATCTTTTAGAAATTTGATAGATCATAGTGGGAAGATTGACTGCCCAGAACTTCGGGACGCTCTTTTCCAATTGGGATATTCAGTATCACCGCCAGTTATACAACTTCTACTTACAAAGTATGACAAGACAGGCCAAGGCAGTGGAATTGATTATGACAACTTCATCGAGTATGTTCTCTATAACAGCTTACCAGCTAAAGTAGTATTTTAATGATGAAAATGTTGCATACAAAAAGTTAGAAGTTGTTTTTCTCATCTATTAGTCTTCCTATTTCGATCACAAGCCTATATCTATCTTCTCTAAGACATTTTTATTTTTACTTTTATGTGCAGGTGTGCCATAATTGGGAAGGTAGAATTGATAAAAAACACACTATGTTCCAATTACATAAAGAGATACCTCTTGTTTTACAAAACAAAACAATGAGTGGATTTACATGTTGATAAGATCTTATATTTTTTTTGGGGTCAGTAATAGCACTATGGGATCTAAAAATATCATGAAGAATAATAAACCAATGTCTATATGCCTTTGGAGTTTAATAGAATCTAGTAGCTTTCCATGATGTCACTTTTGATTTTTTTGGTTTTATGCTTATTTATTTTGTTAAAGACAACTTGCTTGTTTGCTCTAGTGGAGAATTTGAATGAAAACTTGTTTTTTATGTACCTATTATTTATTTATTTTATAAACATTGTTGCTAAAACTTAACAAACACAACAAATTAAAACAAAACTATTATAGAACTTTTTGGCTGGAACTTCGCTACTCTGCAGCTCTTGTTAACATGGTAATTCTACAATTTTCTTTCATGGAGTGTGTCCTTGATACTCTTATCTTATGTCCCATGCATTTGTCTAAGTGAGTTTTTTTCTTAAATTTAAGTAGTTAGAGTGTTTTAATGCAAATTTTTATTATAGAAAAAGGATAATTTGGAATCTTTCTCTATTTTAATGAATCAATTACTCTTTAGAAATTGAAAATAAGCTATGAAAAAAAAGAGGGGTTGGAAATAATTCATATTGTAAAAAATTGTCACGTGACTCCACAAATTTCTTTCCCTCTTTTTTAACATTTACTTTCAATATTTGTTTCTAAATTTTAACTACACAAATTGTTATTAATTCTATTAATACAAATTTAAGATGATATATTCAAAAGTCCACCAGCTCTACAAATAATTGCTATATAAATTGACCAATGACTATTAACCAAAATATATTATACTCCATGAAAACCTAACCTTATAAACCAAAATAAATAAGGAAAGATATAGCTAGCAATAAAAAAAACCACTATTGTTTAAAAGCCAGGTCGCTCCCTCACATAGGGAACTTAAAACCCTAGTTTTGCGTTTTAATTACAAAAGCCTAGTCTTCTTTTAACTAAAAACCCTAGTTCTTTATATGTGTATAGGTAGTAACAGGGCCATGTATAAATACAATCCTGTTGATTTAAATTGTACTTCATCCGATTCTTTTATCTTTCGGAAATCTTAGTTTTATTTTAATTAAAACTCTTTTCTTTTTCCTTTTTCTGTGTTCAAAATTTCGAGTCCTCAGCATGAATATAGTAGCAGGCTCCTATGAAAGATTTATACTGGGATGGAGTGTGGATGAAGAGAGCAACAGAAAGAAGAAAAAAACCAAAAACAATGAGGAACAACAGAAAGAAGAAAACATGGGTCATACACTCAACCCCAGTTTCACCTATCCTGCTCACATGGGTCCAATCAAAACCCTAGCCATGGCAGGCTCTGTGCTGGTAACAGGTGGGATGGATGACACCATCAAGATATTTGACATGACTCACTACCTTGAAGTGGGTTCTCTCCTCCAGCACAGTGCTGCAATAACGAGCCTCTGTTTTTATGGAGACGAATGCTATGGTAATAATTGTAGCAGCAGTTCTTATCCTAGGAATTTGTTGAGTGGATCCCTGGATGGAACGATTTGTATTTGGGATTCAGATTTGTGGGTTCACTTGAAGACCATGAAGGCGCACAAGAAGGGTGTCAATGATTTGGCCATACACCCTTCTGGGAGACTCGCTCTCTCTGTTGGTAGGGATTGCCGTTTGGGCATGTTTAATCTAATTAAGGGGAGATGTACTTTTACTTCAAATTTGCAAAAGGAGGCCACTGTTATTGAGTTTAATTCGAAGGTTGGAGATAGTTATTCTGTAGCTATCGAAGATGTGGTATCTGTTCACAATGCTGAAGATGCAAGGTTGCTTCGTTCTCTGCAGCACGGAAAGAGAGTAAACTGCCTTTCCCCATTCATGGTATGTTCCGTTTTCGTAAATGACTTCTTTTTTTTGTTAATTTGAATATGAAACTTCATATAACAATGCATTTGTACACAAGGCGCCATCATTTGTAGTGCCTCAACAAATGGAGATTAAATTATATGTGGCTCCATCCATAGTTACTTATGTGGAAATGTTTTTTTGATAGTACACCAGTGCTCAATTTTAGGAATCATAGAAATTTTCTCTGTTTGGCCTCTCACCATTTTAAAATTTGATGGACTAGGATGTCTTTAACTTAAGCTCGCAGAGTTTTGTCTATATTTGCATTGATCTTCTTATTAAAAACATGCAAATATGGGAATCATTTCTATGCTTGAAGCGTTAAATAGAATTCCTGGTTTTGTTAAATCTTTCTATAAGCACATGAACAGAATGCATAGCTCAATAAAGTATTCCCAGTCCATGCACAAAATCTATTTGAATATCTTCCCCCTGGCCTCTTAAATTTAACATTATTGAGCTAACAACACAAAAGGAATTCCCGACAACACTGCAACTTAAAATGTTCGATATACTGCTTATTCTGGATCCACTGCAGACAAATGCTATTTTTTTATATAATTTTAGAACTGCGGAGGATTTCAATTCTCAACCTGACATGCCTAACTGTAGGACAGAATGGATTGCTATTGACTGGTGGAGATGAGTCTACGATTCGGGCATGGGATTTAGCATCTGGAAAGATTACATTTTCTGTAGAGAATGCACACAAAAGTCGTATCAAAGGGCTCGCTGTACTTGGATCAAAATCCAGTACTGAATCAGATGAAACTCCTTATCTTGTTGCATCAGCATCATCAGATGGATCTCTGCGGATTTGGGATACCAGAATGGTGGCAACAGAGAATCCAACCCCTGTTTTGGATATTGACTCAAAAGCTAGAATAACTTGTCTTGCTGCATCGACCATAAATACCATAAAGAGTAAGTTTTCCTTTCACTGAATAAGACAAGTGATTTCATTTTCAGTTAATGTATCTTAACAAATGGTGATTTGTGTAATACTGTAATATGCATTTTTGAAAAAGTTTCAAGTCGTCAGGAATTTGAGTTTACCTGTTTGTTTGTTAGGGCACAAGTCCTCACTGGATGATAAAGATACAAAGAGCAAAAGTAAAAACTCTAATCCTAAAGAAAGTTCGCGTCCTGCATTAACAAAGAAGAAAAAATTCAAAAAACGACTTGGAATTGAAGGGGACAAGGGCATAAAGAAGAAGGATATCGAAAAGTCTCTAGCAAACTAGCGATGGTGCTTTCCCAAGAAGGCTGACTTACTTGAATTGATCTGTAATGCTCTTACTCTTATATACATTTTTTCTATTTGACCAAATTATAAAGACTCTCTAAAGATGATTGATTATGGGTTTGGATGAATGCTTTGATTTTTATCCACTCCTCTCAATGTTTAGATTATACTCTGATGTACATTAGTATTTTTCAAGTTTTATAAGTATCAACCCAATCTCTTGTTAAAATTTGGCCTTGTATGTTTAAAAAACAGTTTCATCATTTGGGGCTTCCTGTAGAAGAAATGTTCCGATTCCTGCTTTTGAAGATGAGAAGCTGTATATGCATTTCATATTTATGTAGTCTTCGTCAATTGCTTCTTTTAGATACAACTACTCTAGCATATTGTGTTTTTACAACGCATGCATCTTGTAAAGGTACATGTTGAAGTATAACAATAGTGCTTTAGCTTCCATTACAGTTCCTTGCCTAATGCAGGCATGAAGCTTCAGAATTCAGCTCCTGCTCCTATACTTGAAAAATCAATATGTTTTGTCAAGGCAGTCATTCTGGCAACACTATTAGTAGTCAAGTCGTCTTTAGAGGACCACACGTGTACCTTTACGGAGAAAAGAGTGGCACCGAGAAATGTAGTTCTACAATGCCAAAAGATGTGTTACACCGATTCTCAATCCGACACCTTGCAAATATTTTAGTCAGCACTGAATATTTTAATTGATGTACTGATTTTTTCTAATTCTCATGACAACTGCTCTCATAGTAAATGTTCTTTGTTGTAGCATAGAATGAAGTCCACAGTAACAGAAATCTGGAAAAAATCCTGATTAATCCCGATTTTTAAAACATCTGCAGGTTGGATGATTTTTTCCCCGATTTTTGAAAAAATCTTTGACCTTTTGGTCAATGATTTTTTCCCATTTCAAACTGCAAAATTGCCAAAAAAAAGTGTTTAAAACCTGCAAAAAAATGTGAATAAAATCACTCTGATTTTCGCTCAAAAAAAATCCATGAGATGATATCTTGTTGTTTACTATTATGTTTTGATAGGTTTTTTCCAAGCATCCATAGCTTGTTCGAAAGCACTTGTTTTAGGCTTTTAGCCATAGCAGCAAGGCAGTGAACTGTTTGATAAAATGCTTTGGTAGACATGTATGAAAAATGTGGTAGCATAGACAAGGCAGTGAACTGGTTGAAAAATTGCCTCAAAGAAATGTGGTTGCTATTGATTGTCATGGCATTCCATCACCATGAGACCACATTTCTTTGAGGTAATTTTTGATCCAGACAATGAGTGGATTGCTGGTGTTGAATTTCTTGAGGTTGAGGATTTTGAGATCCTCGCGAAGGCCAACTTTGATACTCATTTGACAGAACGACTTAGAAGGGGTAAAGCCCTAAAAGCTTCATCATTTGGACCTGCATCCTTCTAGCATAGCTCTATTTATAGTAGCAACTAGCAAGAGTCATTGGCTACTTTTGATTTTTTGAAATTTTATACTCAGTTTATAGGTTGACTTTGTACAAACTATATTGTAATTGAAATTTTGTCATCTATCAGTTATGCATTGTGAACTAATGCTTTGAAAGATGTGGAATGCAATGTAATCAGTGATATGAATATAAACAACAAAATCTATTTTCTATGATTCATTAGTTAAACTCTCTATTTTGTTTGTTGTCTATAACTCTATTGCTATGGAAATGCCTTTCAATAAAAAAAACAGTTTTTGTCTCTTATTTTACAATTTTTTACATTTTTTTAAAAATCCGATTTTTTCAAAAATTAAAAATCTTTTTGTTTGCCAATTTTTTCCCCAAAATATTTTTGTTGCTATATGAACTACTATTTAAGTAATGAAGTTAAAAGCTCTGATAGCTCTTGCTACCTAAATACTTTGTTATAGGACTGGTGAAATAATTACTGTTGATGATATGCAGGCACGTGATGAATACTCTAGATTGACTTAAGAAATAAATTTAAATGATAGCTAAGGCTATTTAAATTTATACGATAATGAAGAGGTGCTTCATTCTATAATAAGACAAATTTAATATTAAAATTGTTAATAAATAAATTATGTTTATTTATTTTAAGAAGCCGACTTTCTAGAAAATCGTGCCCAGCAAGAAGACGTCTCACTTGGGCCGACCTCTCTTGGTGAAGAGGTGCGAGTTGCCTATATATACAAGGCACTTCATTTGTGTTGTGCAATTAAGCAAGTTCGAAGCATTAAGGAGAAGTACGATCTGAGCAGCAGATCGATTCAAGGAGATTCATATTTTGTGTATCTTTGCATCTAGGAGAGGTGCTATTCATTGTATGAAATAGGCATTACTTTGTGCCTAAATTGTAAGCAGATTTCTGCTCTTATTTGGATCAATATATAAGATATATATTGGTTGGGTTTTTTCTCCCTTAGGTTGGAGGGTTTTCCTAGGGTATTGGCTGTGTTCTTGTGTTAAAGTTGATTTAAGTTTTGCATTCTAATCTGATCATATAAATCTAACAATTGCAAAATCTGATTATGTGTATAATCCTATGTTATCGGGTTCGCCCTTGGGAAGCTGGGTTCTGGCCCTGGTTCGGATCCTGGTTCAGTCCCTCTGTGGGTTCCACCAGGGTTCATGATTTTTGGGTTTGGTTCGCCCATGCAGAACCCAGGTGAACCTGGGAAGAACTTAAAGCGAACCCAGACGAACCGACATGTTTAGGTGCCCAAAAATTGGTTTTTTTTGCATTTTTTAATATTATATGTAGTTTGACTTTGACCCATGCCCAAGGAAACCCTAAAAGTGACCTCTAAAACACTTTAAACACCTAAACTCTCTCATTTTTATTCATTTGTTTTGCAAACAAGCATTTTCATTCCAAGAGGTTGATTTTTCATTTTTGCTTGTTGGATTGACAAAAAGAGTTGAAGATTGATCATTGAAGTTTCTACAAATGATTGCATTGCCATTCCTACAGATTTGCAAGTGTTCATTGGCTGCCACAAAGATTGTTGAAGGATATTTTTACAAAGAGGTAAGTTTTTCTCATTTTTTTTGAGTTTTTTCATCCATTTTTTTGTTTTACAAACTTGAAACTTTGTTTTGTTTCATTTTATGATTTATCTATGTTTTTCCTTTCCATTCTTCTATGAATGTATGCAAGATTCAAAAGAGCTAGGTTTTATAAATCAATATTTTGTTTTCATTCAAATTTTGAATGTGTTGTTTGCAAAACAAATTGCCATAGGAATCACAATGTCAATGGGTTCTACCTTTGGTTTCATAGTTAAACCAAACTCAAAGTTAAAAACAAATCCAAATTCTCCTCTATGGAACTATGTTGAAATGATAAGACCGATTCCAGGTGGTGGCGGTTATGTTTGGAAATGCAATAGGTGTGAAGTTACATATTTTAGTTCATACCATAGGGTGAAAGCACATTTGTGTGGCATAAGTGGAAAGGCATCACACCTTGCCTTGGAAAAGAAGGTGCGCCTATTCCACCTGAGATAGTTGCAAAATACATTATGGAGCAAGACGCAACAAATCAACGAGAAGCCCAAAAAGGAAATCACCCTTTGTTAAAAAAAAAAAAATCAAAGGGAATGCAACCCCCATCTAATCCCAATATTGTGGTAGAAGACCACCCATTTATGGCCACTCCGGATCTTCAAGCTCTAAGTGCACAACCTATTACAAACAAGAGAACAAAGGGGCCTTTGGAACTTGCATTTCAAAATGAGAGTAGAGCCCTTGCCGACCAATGTGTAGCAAGATGCATATATGCTAATGGATTAGCTTTTAATGTTGTTCGTTCTCCATATTGGAAAGAGATGTTGAGAACGGTTAATGAAACTCCAAAAGGGTACAAGGGCCCGGGTTATGAGAAGGTGCATGGCACTTTATTGGAAAAGGAGGTTGAGTTGGTTGAAGATGCATTGAAGCCTATAAGAGATTCATGGGTTGAGACAGGTGTGTCCATTGTTTTGGATGGTTGGAAGGACTCAAGAAATCGGCCTTTGATCAATGTCATAGCGGTGGCCCCTAAAGGGGCATTGTTTTTGAAAGCCATGGATTGTGAGGAGCACTTAAAAGATGGACAATTTATTGCTAATATTCTCATTGCAGCCATTGAGCAAGTGGGACCCCGCAACGTTGTTCAAGTTGTAACGGACAACGACAAGAATTGTAGAGTTGTAGGGTTGTTGGTTGAGGAAAGATACACATATCTTTTGGACACCTTGTGCGGTCCATTCACTCAATCTTATGTTGCAAAAGATTGGGAATAAAATTGCATGGATCAAACAATTGTATGCTGAGGCTGAGGACATTCAGATGTTCGTCACCAACTGCCACTTGTCTCAAGGGATCTTTAGATCATTTTCAAAATTGGAGCTATTGAAGGTAAGTGAAGTAATATTTACATTTGTCATTTTCTGATTTTCATAATTTGATTGTGCATTCTAATTTAGATTCTTCTTTAAAATTTATTTTTAAATTTTAATTATTTTTTAAAATTTGCAATAGGTTGCAAAGACCCGCTTTGCCTCTAATACAACCGTCTTGAGACGACTTGTGAAAGTTAGAGAGGCACTTTCGAGCATGGTGATTAGCAAAAAATGGTCTATATGGAGGCAAAGCAGCACTGAAAGAGCAACAAAAATTAAGAGCATGATATTAGATGACTCATGGTGGGATCGTGTGGAGTATCTCCTTAGCTTCACTGAGCCCATTTTGAGTATGATTCACTATATTGACATGGACAAGCCATGCATTCGAGAGATATATGATGGTATAGACTCAATGCTTGAGAAGATCAAGTGCACCATAATTGCAAGAGAGCAAGACCCTGAAGAGACTTTCTTCAAACAAGTGCAAACAATTGTTGAAGAAAGATGGAACAAAATGACAACTCCATTACACTTTCTTGCCTTTGCATTGACTCCAAAATACTACAGTAGTTAGCTTCTTTCACAGCTAGGAAGGCTTCCTCCATATAGAGATTTAGAAGTGGTTGAACGGTACAAGGCAGTATTTGTGAGACTCTTCCCTGATCAAGATTTGCGAAGTGTAGTCACGAATGAGTTCACTGATTTTGTACACTCAAATCATCTAGATGTTGATGCTGTTCGTGATAGGTTCTTAAAGGATGCTCATAGTTGGTGGTACTTCCATGGACAATACTTCCAAAATTTGCAGCCCCCTGCAATCAAAGTTTTATCACAAGTAAGTTTAATAAATTTTTATATTTTAGTTTTAAAAGTTTCATAATTTCATTTATAATTTTTTAATTGTTTACTTTGTCTTCATTGGAGCACATATTCTTTCATCCACTCAGTAAAGTGCAATAAATTGCTCTCAAAAAGAGCGGAGGACTTAGTATATGTGCATTCCAACTTGCGTGACTACAAGGAAGGGGAGACGAAGTTGTGGGATATAGGGCCAAAGGATATTGACTTGGATGCTTCCACTTCCCACCATATTGCATATGAGGAGTCCGATATCCAATAGGAGCATGGGCACAATACTAGTGCTAGTGACAGTGCCATTGGCACTACTTGTGATTCATCTAGTCTTCCTACTTCATCTAATGTCAATTTTGACATTGATATGGATGATTTAGAGAATCCATTTGATGATTAAAACTTTAAAAGTGTTGTAATATTGAACTTGAAGTTTGAACGATGAATATTTATCATGCATGTTTAAAAAATTAAATGTTTTAAATTTTAAATGATATTCAAGTTTATGGTGGTTTTGTTGTTTATATGATGTTCTAATCCTAATTCATGCTTCTAGGCTGCATATATATTTTTATTTTTACATGTTTTTTGTACTAACAAACCCAAAACGAATTGAACCCACCCCCCAAAATATTTAGCCAAACCAGCGAACTGAACCCTTGAACCCAAACCGGAACTGGAACCGTCAACTTAGGTATAATCGAATATTTGTATGTTCTCTCATTATTTTATCACAAAAGTCAGTCGTTGCTGAAACAAGAAAGATTAGCTTTTGAACTTCCTTTGACAGCAAAGGGCCAGTGCAATCAGAATTTAGTAGTGTCCCCTTTATAATGTACCTTTGACAATGAATATAAAATCTCAATAATGATTGAGTGATGATAAATACAGAATGCCAATGCAAAACATGCTAGTATGATTCCACTTATTAGGCAATGAGTACTCAGCAACATCAATATGATCAATCCTCGAAACCTTTTTGCATGCCCTGGGTGTTACACATTTAAGTTTCTACTTTTCAGTATGTTGCTCTTAGCATTACTTAAATCAAAATGTTTTCTTTTAAGACTGATATTTTTGTTCTGCTTCAAGATAAAAAATATGCATAATGCTGCTTTAGTTTTTCCTTTTCTGGCCTGGTAAATTCCACTTTTTGTGGGTCCAACCTTCAGCTGGACTTGCAGTTCATTGGAGTACACCAAACCTTGTATGCTTGATGTGGTGTTTTACACAATTTGAAGACTTTATCATGTCTTCTGGGTTCTGAACCTGGGGCTTTGCATTGAAATATGTTTTGCTTTTACAACTTGAGCTCATACCATTCGATGTTTAGTTTTGCATTTTAGAAACCATTATTTTCAAGATTGGTTGATGAGTCTTCAAATTACATATTAAAACAATGGGTGTTTTTAAAATCAAAACCTTCTCACAAATTGTTCCTTATAATGAGATTGTTGTGATATCATACTGCATTGTTTTACTGCAGGGGTATCAAGTTGAAGGAACCTCAGGTGAGAAAAAGAGGTCAATGAAAAGGAAGAGAAGGCACTGCAAAGTAGTCCAGTCTGGAGAGGCAGCTGGCTAATATAATGGACTTTAATTTTGTGACATGTCACTGGGCAGAATTGGTAATGGCAGGTTGGAAGTTTATCGCCTTATTTTTGTAGTAGATGGCTCTGGAGAGTTCATATTCTAGTCGGCATTCAAATATGCAAATAGCCTACAATAGGTGTACTGTGTACACGACTTATTTGCTTTCTACAGTTGACATTCCTTGCATGTGATTGGAGATATATACTACAATAGAGTTTGAGAATGTGTCAATGATACATTATGCCTAATCTGCATGTTTTTCATTTAATAATTTAGGTACTGTGGCCATCTAATTTTGTTGATACAGTTTAATGTGTGTTGCATTGACGTCTCTTGCAATCTTCATCATTGAGCTATTTGACAATCTTTCTTGTTGGAAGGGATCTTATATCTCAAGGCCACTGTGGGTCTTTATTTAATCTTTTCTCCATAAGACAAAGGCAGCATTTCATGTATTTTTGAGAGTAATAGATAGAGATGAAAACTATCGTGTATTGTCCAGAAATGTATAGGTCTTTAGATGCAAATTAATGCTTGTATATTCATAAAATGTTGAGAAGCTATCCATGGTGCTTCTTGTGCACGAGATACCTATAATTTTAATTTCTCACTTCAACAGAAGTTATTTCTATCCAAAAATTCATTATTCTGTTCAAGGGGAATCATTACTTATGACCTCTTTAGGCTACATTCGCATGCTCTTTATTCTCTTATTCTTCACATTGTAAATGCCTTGTCATTTAATGTGCTTTGGTTCTTCCCACAAAAAGTTTTGAAATTTGTAAACTTTTGTAGACTGTAGATACATGCACTTTTTCTCCTTGCAATATTCAGTGGTCAGTACTACCTATGCCATCAATGTCCATGCAATACTATATGCAACATGTTTACAGCAGCAAAGTCATGATTAATACCATCATGTAGACACATCACTTTAGAAATATTTTTTGTATGCTTATCTATATGGGACACCCCAATTGGCCCTGTCAATTTCCTTGCTTTAAAATCAAAACTACTCTTAAATTTTACAGCAATTTATTACACAGGGTTCTATTATATCGGGAATCTGTTTGCTCTATATAATTCGCCATATGATGTCAACTAGGATTTGCACAATATTTATGACAGGCTTAAATCTTGGTGATGTTGGTAGATGTTCATTTGAGGTACTAGTGACGTGAATAATCAATACTACTACTCAAACATTGTATTTAAATTTAAGTTCGCCAATGTTTAAACATGAATTTCCTACACCATTGTGGATATGGGCCAATTTCAAATAATGTAATTAGTTTAAATTAAACTTAAATATTAACAATGATTATATTGTAGTTCACATGTCGTTAACTTTACACAATTAGTATAAGAATTATATAGATCATGTGAGTCATCATAGATATCACCATTGAAGTTTAGAATGTAGTCTTCGGGTGATAAGAATCTATGTCAATTCTTATCATTATGGACACCAATGAAATACCCATGTTGCAAAGACCATCAACTAGGAAAGAATCAACAAATTATCTTCAAAGGTGTTCATGATACATTACTGGTATTTAGGTTCCTAAATTATTTTAGTTAGTTACTGAAATTGATAAGATTGGTTTTGACTTTTTTTTTCCCATGGTGCTTTGTACTTTCTTTTTTATCTATTTCACAAGAAACTCAAAATCCCGAAATATAGTGGAACATGATAAATTCTAAATCTCCATTTCTCCTTAAAACTCTGATGCCCTTAACGAACTTTAAATAAAAGCCTCATTTTGGAATAACATATTATCAATATATTTGAAATTTAAAAGTAAAAATTAATTTACCAGACATGAAGGGGAAGGCCTCGAGAGAGAAAACTTTTGTTGAAGGAAGACAAATGTCATTGTCCTTTGGAGCACCTTCATGGTTCTTCTTTGGTTTTACACTTTAGATTATAGTAGATTTAGTTGCATGTGGGAGGTTGAGTTCAAGTTTAAGATCCTTAGTTTTTTGGGGACAAAAAGATGTTATTTTGACTGCAACTTTATAATTAAAGCAAGTTTATAGGGGTTTCTTTATTGCAACTTTTGCCTCCTTAGTGGAGTGAGATCGTGTGCTGGACAGGGGTGGAAGTGGGAGATTCATTCACTGTCCATCAGGCCTTGGTCTCATTCTTTCAATCCCCTTACAGAGCCGTTGATTACCAGACCGGTTTGGGTTTGACTGCCAAATCTCCCTCTCTAGTTTTGGGAGGATTCATGTTATGAAGCTATTGGTAACACCATTGGACGTTTTTTGATGGTGGACTCTACGACTCGAGAGCTTGGGCATACTACGATAGCTTGTATTTTAGTTGATTTGGACATCTCCAAACCCCTCCATGGTGACATAGTTTTGTTGGTAGGGGATAGACCTTGGAAGCAACTCTTGGACTATGAAGGTCTCCTTTTTCGGTGTAGGACATGTTTTTCTGTGGGTCATTTGACCTTTGGTTGCCCACTTGCCCGCTGCAAGGGCGTTGCTACTTGGTGGAATGATGCTCTCCCGGATCATCTCACGGTGGGTTCTTCTCCTTTGGAAGTTTCTTTTGCAAAGGTTGACCCTCTTGAGTCTTCTCGTGAGCTTGTGTCTTGCTCGACTTCTCTTCCGGCGTTCGTGGAGCCTTTGTTGGCTTGATCTGTTGACACTGTTCTATCTGAGCTTGCTTGAACCTTGTTGGATGCCTTTGTTGGTCCTTCGACCTATCTTGTCTCCTCTCCTGTGTTGTCGTCTCCCCTGTGTGATGGCTCTTTGCCCAAGGTGGCTATTGTGGATCCGCTTCTCTCTCCTCGCTTGGTGGATGATTTCGAGCTTTCTTGGTCGGTTGTGCTGCGAAAGAAGAAGGGACTCCCTCTATCTGTTGTTGATTTGTGGTCTCGAGTTAAGGGAGTCAATTTGGTCCCCTTTGAGATTGGGGTTGTCTAGTCTTCGTTTGTAGTTCGACAACTGTCTGTCAACTGTTTTTGTGTGAGGTTTGTCCTTTTTACCTAGTTCATTCTTGGTTTGAACTAGCTTCTTTTTGGCCCTTTGGGCTCTCTGTGTTAAGGGTACAACACTTTGAAAATGTTGCTTATCTTATAAAAAACAATGTAAAAATTGAAAATATTACAAGGAAAAGGAACGACAAGAGAAGTAGGACTTGCAGAAGTTAAGGGGTGGAATGAGATATTGCAGCTATTCTTGGACACTAACAAAGATGACGAAAATGGGAATTCTAGGAAAGGGACAAGGGCTTATAGGTAGACTCAAGCAGGACTCCAAATTTCTTTGTATAAATGAATGGTTGAAATAATTTAAAGGGCAGCCTTGGAACAAAATCAAAATTTTGTTAGCCCAAAGTATAATCCATCCCAAAAGTATTTTGAACGCTTCTGGGAATCTACACTGGTAAATAATGGGGTGATTCATGCCATGTGTAGGATGAATAAGTATATATTGTACATGATTTGTTTCAAATATTTTAACATTCAAACGTTGTTTTTGAAAGAGGAAGGATTCAATCTCTATTTATAGCCATGCCTTGGAAATCTGATGTTGAGTAATGAATTAATGTTTTTGGTCAGTCTAGATGGTTTGATTTGAAAAATGTTCCCATGCAAATCTAGGAAAAATTCCCCTAAATTATTAAAGCTTGTAAGAAATGTTTGGGAATTTGATTTGCACATAACTTCAAATTTTAAATTCACAAAAAAAGGGTTGTTTTGGATTATTAGGTATAGGAGGATTATTGGAGTATTTTTTCTATAAGCAAGGGCATAAAAAAGGAGCCATTGATGAATTAACATAAGAAAAAGTAGAAAGATGAGGAAAATCCTTGCTAACATCAAAGAAATAAAACAAAAAGAAAAGAATTAACATCCCAAAGAGTGGAGTATGTTAGGATAAGGTGTTTCAACTTTGCAATTCTAATTTTCATGTATTGATATTTTGTATGTATTATTATTTTGTCTTTTGTTTTCACTTGGGAAAGTTGGCTTCCCATTTTGAAGTGGTGTGAATTTTGTCTTCACATGAGTATACACATATCACTTTGGTTTTGTCTCTATCAGACATGTGTCGACATCTCGAAAGTTGTGTAAGAGCATCTTGATTAGTCTCCATGGAGGTTACATATGTCATATTTTCAAGGCATGTAAGAGCATGTAAGGTTACATTGGAATTTTGACCAATGTTGTGACAATGTTGGATACTTGTCATGAAGCATCTAATCTATGGAATAATAAGGACAAATTGGAGGCCAAGTTTGGGTGGCAAAATATTTTTTGTTATGACACTTTGACATGTAATGAATATGATATTAATATCTAGGGGCATCTTAGACTAAGGGAGTTGTTGGGATTTGGGTCCAACTAATTTGTGTGCCATACCTCTCTTGAGGTTGTAAATGGTTTTCAAAATTATCTCATAGTTTCATATTATCATTCTTTTTTAAATTCTAGGAGGTTGGATAAGTTGTTTCGTAGGTTGTAGTAGTAATGAAGTGATCTAGGATTTCGGAGGGAAAACTTGTATTGGTGTAACTCTTGTTGATGATTGATACAAATTTTAGATCTCTTTGGGTGTTGAGTTTTTTCACACAATTCTATGCACATCTTGTCTTATGGTTTGTATCTCTTTTATGGTTATTTTCATTTTTGTCTATGGTTTATCATTATTAAAATATTTGGATGCTTTGAGTTTGCAAAATACTTTCACTTATTAGTTATATCTTGTTTCTACATTAGGTGTAGAGCCATAGTTGGTTTGATTTGAGAGAGAGACGCCTTTATTTGAGTGTGATTGGATTTTTTGTTGCAATGAGAGTTTGTTGTGTTTGTTTGCAGTTTTAAGTATACGGTGATAATAGTCATGGCTAGTTCATCTTAGTTGGAGATAGAAAAGTTTAGTGGCATAGGCTTTGAGCTTTGGAAGATAAAGATCAAGTGTTTCTTGGAGGAAAGAGATTAGTGGATTGTCGTGAAAAGTGAAACCAAATTAAGAAAGATGTTAGATGAAGAATGGGTAAAAGTAGATAAAAAACATGTGGCACTATTCTTCCATGTTTATATAATTATGTTTTATTGAATGTTTCTAGTGAATCTATTGCATATAAGTTGTGGAAAAGAATATGATAGATTTACCAAACTAAGTCTCATAAACAAATTATTTCTACGAAATTTCTATTCTCTAAAGATGAAGGGAGAGGACTTAGTTATAAAAAAATTAAAAGCTTTTGATTTAATCTTGAGTCAATTACAATCAATTGATGTTAAGATAGATGAAGATGGTACATGTATTTTATTTTTATGTTTATTGCTTGAATCTTAGGATAATTCGATCCTTGCAACAAGTGGTTCTTTTACAGATGATCCAAGTTGGATGCTTTTATTGCCACTTTGCTCCCAAAGGAAATGAGGACAAGGGATTTGGAGGGTTCTAATGATGCATTGCATGTGTGAGGTAAATCTGAGAGAGGTAAGGGCAAGAAGGGTGATAAGGAAAAGTCTAAGGATTGTCCTTAAAGGGGAGGTCTAAAACACTTGGTAAGAGTAGATTGAGGTTTTAGAATTGTAGTAAATGAGAACAACACAAAAAGGAATATAAGAATAAAAAATCACGATTCCTCTATTGATAAATCCTTTGATGATGAAGCTACTACTGTTTTTATTATTTTTGCTAACATGATTTTTGATGAGTCTTGGTTAATAGATTTAGGTGTATTCTATCACATGAATCCTCACAAGGAGTGGTTTTCAACATATTTAGCTTATTATGGTGGGGAAGATTTCCTTGGAGACAACACATGGGAGATTGTGGGTCAAGGTGAGGTAAAATTAACTTTTAGTGAAGGGAGGGTTGAAACCCTAAAAGATGTATTGCATATCCTTGGTTTAGCTATGGATTTAATTTCTATATAAAAAATGAATGATTTAGGGGCACATGTTACTTTTGAGAAGAGTGGTTGCAAGTTAACTAGAGGGAATTTGTTATTAGCAAGGGGAACTAGGAGTGGATCCTTGTTTTTGAGAAGATAAGCAAAATTAATAGGGTGTTGTACCCTTCACAAGGAGCCTAAAGGGCCAAAAGAAGCTTGGTTCAAAAGAACGTAAACTAGGAGAAAAACCAACAAAAACAACTGATCAACAACTGTAACAACAAACAAGGATTATACAACCTTAGAACCAGAGGAGACTAATCTGACTCCTTGAACCCGAGGCCGCAAAGAAGCAATGGATTTGGGGAGTCCCTTCTTCTTCCTCAGCACAACCGACTAGGAAGACTCATAATCGAAATCCATCAAGCGTGGCGAGGGGAGCAGATCCATAACAACCACCACGGGCGAGGAGCCAACACGCAGCGAGGGAGCCGACAACGAAGAAGAGACATGAGCGATCAAAGGACCAACATAGGCGTTTAACGAGGGACAAGTAGGAACCGACAAAACATCGACAACAAATCAAGGCCGCAAAGGTTCCATGAAAGGAAAAGCCGGAAGGGGAGCCTGGGAGGGCTCAAACACTAGAGGAGGAATAGGAGGGTCACCCTCCTTAGAGGAATCATCTGAAGAGGGAGAACCAACCATGAGGTGGTCCGAGAGAGCATTCTTCCACCAAGTAGCAACACCCTTGCGGCAAACAAGAGGGCAACCAAAGGCCAAATGACCAGTAGAAAAACACCTCCTGCATCGAAAGGGGAGGCCGTCATAGTCCAGCAGCTGTGACCAAGGTCTGTCCACCACCATCAAAACCACATCACCATGAAGAGGTTCGAAGATGTCCAAATCAACTAAAATATGAGCCACCGCAGTATGCCCTAGATCCTGAGACGTAGAGTCCACCTTTAGAAAGCGTCCAATGGAGTTGCCAATAGCTTCAAAACAAGAATGCTCCCAAAACTGGAGAGGGAGATTCGGCAGACAGACCCAAATTGGATTATATTCAACGACTTAGTTAGAGGATTGAAAGAGTGAGACCAAGGCCTAATGGACAGCGAATGGATACCCCACATCCACCCCCTATTCAATACACAATCCCTCTCCGCAGGGGAGGCAAAGGTAGCAAAGAAAAACCCCCTAACATTGGGATAAAGCTCAATCTGCCCAAAGACAACAGGCTTCCAAGAGGCGAAAACCCACTCATGGAGATCAGGTAGGGAGGGCCACAAGCCATTAAACCTGCAAACCACACCCTGCCTCAAATAGTACTCCTCATTTTTAACTACTTTAGAACCATAGAAAACCACCGGGGAAGCACGTGCACAGGGAAAAGGATGAACCCTATCCGGATCAGGCATAGAATGAGCACCTTCCTTAGACACCGCCTCAGAGAAGGACTTTCAGTGACCCCCCATAGCAACCCTTAAGCTAGGGACTCTAGCAAGAACACCAAAAGCAAGAGCAGTCAACACCATAGGGAGAACAGATGGGACAGATGCACCCACAACTGGTAGAGAAACATCCACAACAACACCAATCTCCGACAAGGAAGAATTACTAATAGGAGGAGCCCCGCAACCCCCCCCCCCCCCAATCAAACACAATAGACAAAGTCCCCAAAGCAGCAGCGCCCAAGCACTGCAATCCAATGTCATTCAAAACCTCAACACGAGGACCACCGTCAAAACTCCCGACCAACATCACCAGCGAAGGAGAGGGATTTCACCCATAGAGTGCAAACAACCCATCGCTACCACAGGAGTAGCGACCAACCCGGCTGCAATCTCGGCACACAACCTCCCGTACGAAGACACGACACACTCTTTCCTACTTGCAGACATTTCAAAAATTTGAGTGGCTCCCTATTAAGGCTTAATGCATCTATATTTTGTAACTCTATTAATGTAATTGATAACTTTGAATCTTGTAAGCTATGGCACCATAGAATAGGTCACATAGATGATAAGGGTCTCAACAACATTATAAATAAGATGTTGGCAATTTGTTTGTTACTCTATTGATTTTGATATTTGTGACCACTGTGTGTATGGAAAACAACATAATCATTGAAATATGAAAGTATTAGCGCTAATTTTTTTTGGATGTTATTCATAGTATTATTTTTTATCATGTGGAAATGATCATTGCCTATAAATGCCACTTTCAAAAGCTACAAAACCCTTATCTTAGGGGGGAATTTCTAATTGCAAACTAGTATTTTTCATGGCTTTGATAACACCTCTTTGAATTTTGTGAAGTGTGTGCTAGGACGTTTAGGGGTGGATGATCCTGAGATTGTTCTAGATTATTTATTTGTAAGGATTTCCTTTCCAAATTAGAAGTGATAGTAGCAATGATTGAGTTGAGAGGTTGGATTGTTTGTTTTCTCTTGCTAAATCTCCATGGCATGGCAGAGCTTACAGAAGAAGTGAAGTTTGTTTCCTTGTTAGTTCCAAGTGGAAAAACGTCCATTGCAACTATTAGAGATGTGTAGGTGTCGAGTAAGGAAATTCTTGGCAGTGTATAGGGAATAACAAGAGCTCAAAACTTACTATTTGAACCTACATATAATTGTGAGGAATTCCCTTGTTACCCATACCAAGGTCCATTTGGAGGTTATGATTTCTTTTATTCTACTAGCTAGAGTAGATGGATTTTGTGCTTGAGCACTGTATTGAGAGGAGATTATCCATGGCTTTCATTTTCCTTAATTAGACAAGGCTTCAAAGGATTCTTCCTCGATGTTGGAGGTGGATGGTGCTTTACTTAGAAATCTGGTTAAGTTGATTTGGGTGATGACCTTAATGTTGGTGTGGGTGGGGAATGTTGCCACGTTGGGTTATTGTTTATGATTTTGGTTGGTCATGCTTTCTTTTTCCCTTCTTTTTGCTTAGGGTTTCTTTTGTTGGACTTCATGTTATTTTATTATTTGGTAGGTGTAATCTTTTTATTGTATTGTTTTATGTTTCTTTTCTTGAGCTAAGGTTCACATATACTCTTCATTATATTATCAAAAAATAAAGTGAAAATAATGTGATAATAAAAAGATTATTGAAAATATTGTCATTGATGTCAAAGCTGTATGGACAATATTGTTAGAATTATAATCATTGATGTCAAAAGAAGACTTTCATGATGAAAATTTCATTGATTAAAGACAAGGAATAATAAGGGTTTGATTTAATTTAGTTATGGTCGACCTCCATCTACTTATGGTAGTGCTAAATTTAAAAGGTAGAAATTAAAATTAATTTTTATCAAAGGTGGCCGACCTACTTTGAAATGTGAGTTTAAATATTTAAAATAAATTTTATGTCAAATCTCGGTTGACCTAATTTTGATAAAGTGCATTATTTGGATATAAATACAAGCTATTTTGGAGGTTAGAAAGCAAGTTCTTCAATGAAAAATCATTCCTTTTAAGAGAAGAAATTAGGAGAAGAAGAGCATATTTAAGAGGAAAAGGAGCAAACTTATAACATATATTGTGCCTAATTTGGATTAGACCTTTAAGGTAGATTTATAGCAAACATTGTGTCTAATTTGGAGTAGACCTTTAAGGAAAATTTATAGCGGACATTGTGCCTGATTTGGAGCAGACCTTTAAGGAAAATTTATAGCAGATATTGTGCCTGATTTGGAGCAGACCTTTATAGGAGATTTATAGTTGACATTGTGCTTGATTTGGAGTAGAATTTGGATAAGAAATCGTATCATTTTTGAGTAGAGATATATGGTGAACTTGAGAAGAGATATAAGGAAGATTTGGAGCAAAGATTAAGGTAGAATTGGAACAAAAATAAGTGAATTTTTGAAGTAGACTTTGAAGAGGTTGTTGCCTCTCATTAGAAGGGATTGGTGTCTCTTATTGAGTTGGTGCTCAATAGTAGGGGTTGGTGACTAATTGTTTTGTAAGAATATTTATACAAGTAATATTTTGCCATGGTTTTCTCCCATAAGGGTTTCTACATAAAATCATGTGTCTCTTATGTGTGTTAATTGCTAGATCTTACATATTTGGTATTACTATGGTTAATTAGGGTTTGAAGTAATATTTCTATGTTTTCCTAAGTTGAAAAGAAGTAAAGTTTTGATCTATACTGATTCACCCCCTCTCCTAGTACAAGTGTGTGTTTCATCAACGATAATAACTTAATTACAATTATTTTAAAAAGTATAATAAAGATACCATTAACACTAATACTAACAATAAGAATAATAATTAGATGATTATTATCACTATTAATAATGATAATATGAAGATAACATTAATATCAAAATAAGGTAAAGAAGATGATAATAAGAGCTAGTTAAAATAATAAAATAAAAGGAAGAGTAAACCATGGCTTGAATAAAAAAGGAGAGAAAAAAGAAAATATTACAAGTGAAAAAGGGGGATTAGATAAGACATAGAAGAAATGGTGGAGGAAAAAGAAAGGTTGGAGTAGTAATGAAATAAATGAAGTGAAAGGGTTGTAATCAAGGATGGGAAGAAGAAGATGTGATGAGGTGGGAGGGGTTAAATAATATGGTCAAGAGGGAGTGTAAAGGTTGATTTTGAGGGTGTTTAAGATAAAATATGATTTGAACTGAGATAAGGATTCCATTAACAATATCTGGCATAAAAGCAACTTCTGATATTGTGTAGAATTTGGATAAAATTGCAAACTCGTAAAAAGAGCTATATGCATTCCAAATCAATATTTTTATTCAAAATAGCTGGAGTATATACAAACTATAGAATGCAGTCACCATAGCCCGAGGAATTCAAATCGAATAGCTAGTTGTGAAGAAAAAATATAAACAAAATTACAAAATTTTCAATTTTTTTCAAAACTACAAAATCATTGATCACAGGCATTCTGTCTGTGGGGTGGCGATCAACCCGCAACACCATGAATGGTTCATTCCTTGACCATGGGGTAGCAGTATCCTGCATTACCACAACCAGTGATATAGCCCGTCGCAGGCTAGCGGTAACCCCGCACTACCACGACTGTTGACATAGCCTGTCGCGGGGTAACGGTAACCCCGTGTTATCACAGCTGTTGAAAAATCCCCTCGTGGGGTAGCGATTTCCCCACGCTAGCACAACCAGTGGACTACTCAAGATCATTCCACCCCCCTTGAAAGGAAATGGGCCCAATTACACTAAGTTGCTGCAACAGATGAGGATATTATGCACGAATTTGTTCCTTGGTTAACCACTTGCCCTAATGAGAACGTTGGCCAGCTCGAATCACCTGATAAAGAGGGAATTATTGATTTCTGAGGGTCTTCACAATGACTTCAGTGACATGATCACAGTGTAGTGGAGTAGTGATCGTTGAATTCAATTCCATCGCATGAATGTGTTCAGTGGCTTGTGAAATGTCCAACAAAGGAGGAAATTAAGGACATAGCAATTCCACATTGAAAATTGGATGCAACCCCATAAATGGTGGCAAATTGAGTTCAAACACATTTTCACCAACTTGCTTGATAATGGTATATGGGCCATAGCGAAGAGGACAAAATTTCCTATTTAGTCCTTGAAGATGCTCCTTCTGAAAATGTAACCATGTCACCAATCTAAAAATGATGAGGAGTTTTATGCTGATCATGTATGTCCTTATACTTCTTATTGCTCTGCTCCAAAATCTCATGAACTTGCTGTTGTATATGTTTGATCTTGTCAATGAATTTTTCTACTATATCTACCTCCTTGTCAATATTTGATGGAATATCAAGTTGTAGACTAGGTACTACTAGATCTATGGGTGCCAATGGATGATACCCAAGACAAAATTCAAATGGACTATGCCCTATAGTACTATGGAGTGCTCGGTTGTAGCTGTGTTGCATACAGGGCAAGCTCTCATCCCATGTGCGAGGATGTTTTGAATGACCATTCGATTTACCACTTCTTTTTTCCCATCCATTTGAGGATGGAATGTTGTAGATTTCATCAGCTTTGTGTCCATTCTAGCCCATAGTGAAGACCAAAACTTGCTGATGAATCTACTGTCCCTATTAGAAATAATGCTTTTTGGCAAACCAAAATGAACCCAAACATGTTCGAAAAAATAGCTTGGCAGTCTCTTCTACATAGATCATATTTTTGCAAGCTACCATGATAGCCATTTTGGAGAACCTATCTACCACCACATATACATAATCATGACCCCATCTAGTAGTTGGAAGCCCAGACATAAAATCCATTGAAATTGATTTCCATGGTTTATTAGGAATAGGTAGTGGTAAGTATGGGCTAGTTTAAGATTCATAGGATTTACAATTGTACAGGCTGCACATGCTCAGATATATAAAATGATATCCTATTTCATTTTTGGCCAATATAAATATTTTTTAAGGATAGCAGTAGTCTTACCAATACCAAAATGGCCTGCAACACGACTGTAGTGTGCTTCCCATATCATCCTTTTTCGTTCTTCGGTGGGAACACATATGTGACCAACATGGCAAAGCATCCCATCTTGCAAATGAAAATCAGGGACAAACTTTCCTTCTACCAATTTATTGTGAATGTCAGTAAAATCAAGATCATTACCATATCTAGCTAGGCCCAAGTTGTTGTTTGATGACCACATGAATCCAACACCATTGTTAGAGCTACTATTGGAGGCCTACTTAAACATCTGCCACTTTGTTAGTGCTCCCCTTTTTATGACGAATGTTGAGGTGAAATTGTTGTAGATAAGTAGACCACTGTTGATGTCTATCGTTCTGCAACTTCCCTCGTGTTTGCAAGAATTGAAGAGGTTTATGGTTTGTGTGTATAATAGTCTCCTTTCCCAAAATATAATGCTTCCACTATTTGCAAACCTGAATGATGGCATATAGCTCCTTATCATATGTGGGGTATCGACACATTGTATCAAAAAAAGTCTCAATGTGATAGGAAACTAAATGTCCATGTTGCATGAGTACAATGCCACGAGCATACTCGAATGCATCAATTTATATTTCAAATGATTGTTGCAAGTCTAGAAGGACCAACACTGGTGTTGGACATAGTCTTTGCTTCAATTCCTCAAATGCTTGTTGCTTTGCATGTGTCCACTAAAATTTTGCTTGTGCCCCACCCCTAAGTGTTTGATTTAGAGGCCATGATAAATTCAAAAAACCAAGAACAAATCTATGATATAAGTTTTGCTAGGCCCAAGAAACTGTGAAGCTCTGTGAGATTTTTAGGAGGTGGCCAATCTCTGATTATCTAAATCTTTGCAGGATCAACATGAACACCTTCACTGTCAATAATGTAGCCCAATTATTGGATGCTTTGCATACCAAAGGAACACTTTTCTATGTTGGCATAGAGTTTGTATTGTTGCAGAGTTGAAAGCACTTGTTCAACATGTTGTAAATGCTCAGACCACGTTTTGCTAAAGATGAGTATGTCATCCAAGCAAACAACCATAAAAGAATCAATGAATGGCTTGAGCACATCAGCCATCATCCTCATAAATGTGGCATGAGCATTGGTTAGGCCAAAAGGCATGACCAACCATTCAAACAAACCTTCCTTGGATTTAATTAACGCAGTCTTCCACACATCTACTGGATCAATTGGTACTTGGTGATACCCAGACTTCAAATCAAATTTGGTGAAGAACTCAACCCCTCTAAGTTGGTCCAAGAGGTCATCAATTAAAGGGATGAGATATATATTTTTTATAGTGATTTTGTTCAAAGCCCTATAATCAATGCAAAGTCTCCACATCCCATATTTCTTCTTAGCAAGAATAATTGGGTTTCCACATGGCGAATCACTTGGACGAATGTGTCCCTTTTGAATCAACTCTTTAATATGCCTCTTGATTTCATCATTTTATAGAAATGACCTCCTATATATTGGCTCCTGTGGAAGTGGTGTCCCTAGAATTAAATCAATGGAATGCTTGACTTGACAGTGTGTTGAGACCCCTACTGGTGAATTAAACACACTATGATATTCTTCCAAGATGTTATCCATTTGCTTTTGCTATTTTGCTATTGTGGCCACTTTGGAATGTGTATTTAGGACAACTGATTTCATTTCTTGAGGGCAAAGCATGAGCAATACAAAAACTCCAGTTTGAGAAACCAAACATTTACATTGTTTTTTTTTTTTGATGACCTCAAGGGTATCCCCGCGACCCAACCCAGCGCCCAGCCCACCTTACCTTGGGCTTACTTTTTATGCCAAGTTGGGGTTAGGAGGGGGTGAGCTGAGGCGAGACTAGTCCCCTAGGGATGCACGCAATCACTCGCAAACCACGTGCATTGGGTAAACCCGAGCCTCAGAATCGAACCCGAAACCAATGGGGAGCAAACCCACGGCCCAAGCCAACTCCGCTACCTGTGCGGGCTCAAATGTTTGCATTGTTTAGCACTAATCAAAGAAACAAATTGTTTTGGACATACCTCTAGTATACGATACTTTCTTTCACCAAGCTTGATTGTGACATTGCGGGTTATGGAATCATATACACCGTGGCATTGATACATGTATAGCTGCCCCAACAAGACATCACACACATCCAAAGGTGCTACATCGCAGATTACTTCATCCTTAAATGATTTTATTGAATATGGAAGATGCCACCGTTTATTTATTTGAATATCTTGCCCATCGCTTACTCATCCCATGAAATATGGCTGTGGGTGTTTTATTGTTTTCAAATTTAGTCTTTTAGCTATCCCCACAGAAATTAAATTCTTTTGGCCACCATGTCAACAATAAAATGTAAAGGCTTTCCACTAACCCACATTTGTGAATGGAACAATCACTCTTCATCCTCATGAGGCAATACTTTAGTAATTGCAACTGTTCCATACGAGTCTACTTCTATGATCGTTTCACTACCCTTTTTCTTAAAAGTGTCTATTGGTGATGAATCAGGGTCAGCTTCTTCTCCTCGTGTTTCTGTCATCAAATTCTTAATGCTTCGATAATCCTTTGTGTTATGGAATGGGATATTATGTATTTCACACCACATGCCTGTATCTGATTGTGTCTTCTTAGCAACCCACATCTTTTTGGAAAGCTTATAATAAGGGCTATACACTTACAAAACATAATTTCTAAATGATTTTATGTGATTCCTCAAAAGGTAAAGAAAAAATGGTTTTTTGATAGCATTTTGATAGGTGCAAATGAGACTCCATTGTGGGTATGATTTAAGACTAGAGGGGTTCTATCATAGGAGGTTGTATCTAAGGGGGTATTATCTAACTCTCTTCAATTAAAACCTTTTAGATGAAACCCTTCAAGACAAATCATTACATTTTCAAAAAAATATGTGATTTTAGGCAAAAATTAGGATGTCCTAGAAGTAGGACACACTATTGTGGCAACACCCTCCTCGTCTAGTATTTATTTAGGTAATTTTGCAATCCATCCATTTTTCTTCTCATCTTGATGATGTATCAATGAGTGTGATTTAAAATGTTAATGGAAAATAAATTCACATATTTATTTTCATAATTATATGAGCTTATTTACATGGGACATGAAAGAATCATGTCTACTAAAGATCCAAGAATTGTATTATATTTGTTAGTATTTTGGGATTCTACTACTCTATCATGGTCTTGAACTTATTAGGGTGCTACCTTCACTCCTTTTCAAACTATATGACCCAAATATTCCACTTCTTGCACACCAAATGAAAATTTTGAAGGTTTGAAAAATGTTGACGTCATCTCAATATCTGCAGTATAACTCCACATGTTGGAGTTGTTCCTCCCTAGTGTAACATAAAGTTTAATTTACTTAAAACATTATGTTACATTAATGAAGTTGGGAATGAAAAATAAGAAAACTATAAATACAAAAATAAAATCTAGAAAGCTAGCTACAAAATAGTGAGTAAAAAGAAACAAAGAGCATGTAGATCAACTCAAGAGATTAAATGAGTAGGATGATAACCCATTGTGATGTCATCTAGTTCTCATGTTTTCCTACAACCCATGCACAACCATCCAAAATAACATAAAACAAGTAGTTTTACCAAAAAATTGCTTGGTTTGCACACATGAAGGCAAAAAATCAAAGAATAGAGCACATGCATATCTAAAAATATACATAATGAAAGAAATATACTTTAACAAGCTAATATAAATAAAGTATCAAAATTAAAATGAAAGAGAAGAAAATGAAGAAGACCTCTATGTGGTTATAGCCCTTTGAGTACCTATTTTGGGATAAAAAATGGTTGGGATTGCTTAGGAGCTTGCCAGAAATGGTCAAGCCCCTTGTTGGTCTTTTGACCTCCATTGGTAGTCAATGAAATGATAAATTTGAAGACTGTGTGTGCTCTTAAATCCATATGTGCATTTAGAGACTAAAAAATAGTGAGACAATAAAATATGTGTTAATATTTGGTCTATGGAGAACCACACCTAGTGTGCATGTGGTTAAATAGTAGGAGGTGATGGCAACCAATAGATCTCCAAATAAGAATGAAAATAAAATAAATGGAGGTAGAGAACTAAGAACTATGAGAAGCAAAGGAAATTCTCATAAATTAAATGAGAGGCAAGTGTTACCATATAGATGTGAAGGAGAAGCAATGGTGAAGAAGACGTTGCATACAACTTGTTAACAAATGAAATAAAAAAACAAAAGCAATCAAATAAAGGATTGTACCAAGTCTTAATAGCAATGTGGGAAGCTCTATATTATTGGATCATGTTTTACATTAATGGTTGCCACAAACAAAGAGATGCTAGTGTAGTGGAAGCTTTAATAGTTCTTGAAAATAGAAGGAAGTGGACTGGAGTGGGGACAACCACAAGGTTGATCTTGGTAGCATATGGAGAAGGTAGTATAGAAGAGGTTACACTATCATATGCTTGTAAAACTCAATAGTTGGTGTATCTAAGAGATGTTAGTACAATTATAGTAAGGAGAAACCTTTGAAAGAAGAAAATGACAAAAAGAAAGGTGAGAGCATGGTCTCAACAACTTTGAAGAAAAATATTTGTTTTTAGATCAAAACAATGAATGGTATTTGCAAACGTTAGCTTTCTAAGTCACCAATATGGTGAAGGAAATCACAAATCCAATAGAAGAAAAGAGTGAGACTCATGCGAGTAAGAGGCTCATGAACAAGGAAATCTAAAAAATAATAAATTCAATATTGAAGGTCTTTTAAAGAGAGGATAAGGACTTAGCCAAAATCATGAACCAAGTGGCTTGCAAGCGAGGAAAATACACCCAAAACTAAGAGGACGAGTTCTTAGACTCGATGAAACCCATGAAAAAAACATTAAATGAAGTGTTATGGGAGTTGAAAAAGGGGAACCCACTAAACTAGGAGGGATTCAAAGTTTGAACAAAACAACTAGAAGGGACTTGAGGAATCCATCTATGTTAGCATGAATGAATCAAATGGAGTATGCACAAAAAACACATTATAGGCCAAAAGGAAGTGGTTAATGAACCACAAGAGTTTATTTCTATCAATCTTAACCAACCTCTTATTCCAAAACTCACAACTAAGACACATAAAATATCATTATCAAACAAAGTTACAAAACACACAAGCTAAGAGATCCTTGTGGTATTTAAGCTAAGATATATATTGATATTGTACAACAAGGTTTGGTAGGAATTATTATTAAATCAAATTAAAATCCTACACAAATTCTAAGTATCCTTGAGTCTACATGAACCAAAATAGTACAATTTCTTTTAAATCTAAGAAATTCCCATCAATTGCATTCATTGAAGATCATTTACAACTACATAAATTGATTGGGTATGATGAAATGATTGGTAAACTTACCGTAGTTGACAACGATTCAAGCCTCAACATATGTAGTGAGGAACTATTACATTGACTCAACATAGATGCAAATAACCCTTTTGGACCCAATCTATGGACAAGACCACACCTTTTTGGATAAGGTTGTGCCAATGTAAATGTGATTATGCGGAATTGGGCTAGGATGTACAACAATAAAATGGATAACCCTATCCCTCCCCCCCACCCAACACATGGATAGAGAATACCATATTTAAAAAATGGATAAAAAATTACACATAATTTACCAACTTGGGCTCTTTGCTTGGTGACCCACAAATTTGCATCACTAAAGCATGACAAAATAATTCCTTATTTGAGCTCTAGGTCTTTAAACAATGACAAAATATTGTAAATTAGCTTTTACTTTTTATCATTTTTATTTACAGTAAGGGGGGTATATACAAAACCCTAATACTATACCTTTCCACACATTCTAAGTCTATATTTATCACAATCAATTCACACAAGTATAAGTTCCATCTTCTAGACAACATCCTTTCCAACAAATAGAACATTCAAGGATATTTAAAATTTTCATTATCTTATACATCATGTTTGGTAGAATTTCCTTGTGAAAAGCATCTTTTGCATTTTATTATACAAGCTAGGTGCTTCCTCTCCCTTAAGAGAAAAAAATCAATATTTACACATTGCCCCAATATCTCATCATGCCACCATTAATTGTCACGATCACATTGTGTATGAAATTAATTACATTATTCTTAAATGATGATATTTGGCACATGGCCATTTGGTTTACACACATGATTTCCCTTGCTTGGGGAAACATTGGGGTCATCAATATATGCATCATTTCTTGACCCACATTGACAAAATCATAAGATTAATATCTACGGTCATTGCATTTCTATATTCAAGCATTACAATATTGCATCACTCTTCTTTTCTATTCTCAAATTGGATGCACAATGCCATCATGCACTCATTTTGAGGGGAACATACAAACACTACATACTATTGAAGGTTGTTATGTGCATACACTATGGTAGCCTAGTTGTTCAAAAGTCCACACCAACCATTTTAATTTATGGACATAAACTATGGGAGCCTAGTTGTTCTAAAATCCACATTGTCTATGTGTCAATATCCATTTGCACTATAGCTTGCATTAAAATATTTGAGATTGCCATGCATGTAGCCCATTAGGGCCTAGTGGATAAAAATTGCACACTAGCCATATTGCCATGTATATAAATGTGAATTTTCACCGCTAACGCAAATTCCCTTTTACCCCCTTGCACTTTAGAAAACCTAAGGCGAAGGCTTAAATCCACATAAGCTTGTTGCTTGGATCACACTTGGTGCCTGTTTTGTGTGTCGATGGGGGTGTTTCTGTCGGGGACGTCCGCGCAGTGCACAGACGTCCTTGACAGATTCCTGCGGCTTGAGATGACAAAAGCATTACACTTTTGATTGGAAGTCAAAGAGTAACATCCCTCTTCGGCTGGACGACCTGAATATGGCCGTTTTTCATCCTCTCCTTGATAATCTTCACTCTCTCATCCATTGCTCTCTTCAGAAGAAGTTTGGACAAAGTTGCGCAAGATATTGAATCCATCTCTTCACACTTTTCTCCACTCTTTCAATCATTCACAAGCTTTGTAGAAAAACTTTTCACTCCATTGCAACAATCCACTACTCCATCACTTCGATAGTGCGAGCGCATGACAAACACCAAAATGACAGAGGCTTGAGTTCCTCTCACTCTTCTCCTCCACAAGCCTTGAGCGCTTTGGACGGAGGTGGTAAGCTCCTCTAATCTCTTATATCGCCTTTGGTTGAGTAAGCACGTATTTTTTATAGTGTTTTGTGTTTATGTAGCTTGTATTTCCTTTCTTTATCTTTATTCCTATCATTTCAAACTTGGCTATTTGTAGAGGTGGAAATACCGAAACGGGGGTCTGACTGAGACAGCCCCCTAAACAGCCCCAACATTTTCCCTCTTTGTTGTGTGTAGGTGGAGAGATCTTGGAGCAAGTTGGCAAGGAGATTATTGTGCGAGATCGTCTTTGTCACTCTTGTGGTAATATACTTCCTTTATCACATTTGTCTTTACATTTCATTCTTCCTAGTCTTGTTCTTTACTTCCCAAAACTTCTAATCTAGATCGTCAGTCCTTTCTTGGGGTTCTAACCTCGTCTCTCTAGTTTTCTGGCCATATGAATGCCAACGCACCGCTCTGTCATCCCAGAACCACACTTATGTCTTTGGAGAGAGAGCTACCTGAGACGTAGAGTTGACTCTGAAAAGCAACTTGTCTAGTCTCCTTTCAACTCTCGGGTTTACAGAGTGGTCGAAGGACACATAGTCCTCATCATTCTCATCCCTCCTATCCTAACATTCTTTGAAACTAAGTTAAGTTAGGGCAGACTTTTCGCTCTTGGCCTTTCGTGACCTGGGGCCTTGCAGTGGTTGGTCCCCCTCTCTTACATTTTTGGTGAACCCGACGTGAACCAATGTCTATCCATTTTTCAGCATTCTGGACTTTTTCTCTTATACCTTTTGTCCATTGCACATTGGTGTGTTGTGAAGGTTTATGATCATCACAACCCAGTCTATGACCTCTGGGCACATTGTCAGAAGAATCCTATGACACCTTCTGATGGAAAAGATGAAGGTCTCCTCTAGTTTCACTACCGACCTTTTCTGTGGTCTTGCGGTTGGTCTATTTGCACAAGAGCACGTAGCGCGAGGTGAACCTAGGTTTCTTGATGAAATCGATCGCATCCCTACCCCTCCTGCATCACCAACCTCCTCATCTGTAGACGAGCATGAGGCCATCTGTGTCCCTTCTAAATACGTCATCAACCTCGGTAAGGGGTTGAGTGCACTAGAAAAACACTTGGAAGGAAACCCGAAGATGGTCAGGGTGGTTAAGGTTATCAGTGAAATAAGATATATGGTGGAAAAGGACCGGCCAGGCATAGAGCTCTTAGCTAGTCTCGCTCGTCTGGATGAAGCATGCGCCCCCTCGAGTCATAGTCGCATGGCACGAGGCGGCCTCTTTGAGGAACTTGAGAGATAGCTAGAGATGTCGATGCCTCCTACGTCCATATACATGGTTGATGCGGTCCCTTCAGTCAGTGTGCTCATTGCTTCTGAAAACTCTGAAACTGTCAAAGTGAACAAAAACCCTTTGGGTCTCCGCTTTACCCCTCCCATCGCCTCCGGTGGTGGCGGATTTGGCAGGATGATTGGTGGAGGCTTTGGTGGTGGAAACTTTGGAAGTGGAGGTGGCCTTGGCGGAGGTGGTTTCAACGGAGGTCATGGTGGTGTCCTTGGAAGTGGCGGTGGCCCTAGAGGAGGTCACACCGATGGCAGTGGTATCGGTGGTAGCTCCAGTGGTAGTCACGACGGAGGTCTAGGCGGTGGCTCTGGCGGTAGTCATGGTGACGGTGGCTCTAGTGGTGGTTTTGATGGCTCTCTATCTTCTAATGACCCTATCTTGAATACCCTTCTTCAAAATATGGGGAAGATGCAGAGTTAGCTAGCAAGCCTGTCCCAAGCCTCGGCCCAACCTATATTCTAGCCTTTCTTCTGACACAACCTGTTGTCGGTTGCAATCCTAAACACTCCTTTCCCGCAAGGGATGGAGATTCCAAAATTGAAAAAATACGGTGGTAAAGGGGACTCACAAACACACGTGTCCCCCTTCAATGCCTTGTGCACAAACTTCTTCCATCATGACACATTGATGGTGAAACTATTTCCCCGATCCCTCAAAGATACAACACTAGATTGGTACTTTTCTTTGCCTAGTAATTCCATCTTCACGTTCGATCAACTTGTGAACCAGTTCTTGTGACAGTTACAAGCCAATATTGAACCAAAGATGACCTTCTCAGACCTTGTTTGGTGCAAACAAGGGGACAATGAGAAGGTTACAAACTTTATAGCTCGATACCAAGCGCTCTTCTCATAGATCTCGTATCCGTTACCCGACTCTGATGTGCAAAAGGTCTTCATAGGGAATTTACAGAGACATTGACAAGAGAAATTCTCCCTTATGAAGTATCCTTCTTTTGCACATCTATGTGCGACTTTATGAGAATACCAACAGATGGTGACTCAGTTCAGGGGTCCTCCCTCGCGCTCCCATTCTGAAGGGAGATCTATTGTATCAATCTCTAGAAGAGGTAAAGTTGTTGTGAATGTAGTAGCCGTTGTGGATAACAATGGCCTTAGACACGACCAAAATTTTATGAAATTATCAAAATCTTATTCTTCCATCTTGCAGAAGTTGGTGAAGGATAAGATCCTTACCCTGCCACCCCCTAAACCAGTTAGGGAACCGTATCCTAACTGGTATGAACACATATTTTCAGTACCATCGAGTCAACATAAACGATACCGAATGTTGCATGCGCCTGTGTCATGAGATACAGGACCACATCGAGGACGGTACTATCCGTCTTGATGGGAGTAAACAAAACACAAAAAAATTGGTGGCGAAAGCTAACAGTGACTTGTAGATATACATGAACCCGTTTCCGTCACACTTGGCCAACATGATTATTGATCCCTCAAATTTTGTTTCTTGTCCCAAGGCATACGTTAACATGGTCACTATTACTTCCCCTCCTCATCTTGCGACTGACTCGTCGGATGTAGCATTTACCTTGCAGGATGTTCTAACCAATAGAAAACCTTCTTCGCTGTATATTCTCGCTCGCCTCAATGGTAACATTGTGACAGGGGTCTTAGTTGACCCCACAAGTAGAGTGAATGCCATAACAGAGGAGACATTACTTTTAAATTCACTACAAAGGGAGGAGTACAGAAGAAAATCCATTATCGGTATGCATGATGGAATTTATTTTTAAACCTTATAGATCGATAACATTGTCCATCCTGGTTGGACCTAGGAACGTAGACACGATCTTCAATGTTATTCCTGAGTCAAACTTGTTTAGAGTGAAGCTAGGCATACCTTGGATGGCTTCCATGAATGGGATCGCCTCCACAATCCATAAATGCCTTAAGTTTTCCCATGAGGGCACTGTGCACATGGTGCATGATACTAGATATCAACCTGTGGTATCCTGTGGGGGATACTCGTTGGATCACTTTTGGCCCTCTCCTGTCGGTCCGCTCCCACAAAGAACGAACCTAGTTTACAGGAACTATGTGAAGTACAAGATTGGAGGCAAGGGACAACCAAAGTTGACCCTTGCCATGGTTGAGTAGCCTGCTACCTCCTCCTCCCGAAAGGGAAAGGAGAAGCTCGCTCCCTCTCGGGCTAACTCGTCTAGTTCTCTCTCTTGGGAAGAGTATTGGATGAGAAAGCCCGGGTCCTACCCGTTGAGTTTGATGATGCCTCCTTGGTGAAGGCCCAAGATTAGGATATGAAATCTCCCTAATGGGTCCCTAGGACCCTAGTATTATTTGTATGGCAGAAAGAAACGCTCATAGAGAGAATTTTCTCCTCGACCTCTTCCTATTCCCCTGAATAGAAAAGGATCCACCTCTAAGAGTTGATTCCTCCCATCATGTCCGAACTTGTTCCATTTACTCCCATTTAGGGGTTTGCCCTTTCGCTGGAAACAACCATGGAGGACACTCCCATGGCTAAGCAGAATCCTTTCGTTCCTTCACAAACTCTGACTTCTGGTTCAAAGAGTCGTAGGAACCGCCTTGCGCGTGAATGCAAGCATCGACAAAAGATTCTCCTGGATGAGAAATTCTCCTCATAGAAGAAGGAGGAAGAGAAGACAACACCTCCTACTGTGTCCTCCTCTCTCCCCTCTTTTGTCTCTAATATAACTAGTTCTAAATCTCTTCCGGCTCTTGCTGTGAGCGTACATGCGCTCGAAAAGGTGCAGGTGTTTATCGTTCCCTTTGCAGAGCCACCTCTACTGAATTCTGTTATGGATATCTCGCCTTTCCCGAAGCCCATGGATATGGTTAATACTTCGGTTGTATCCACTGCGATTCTGTCCTCGCCCACCCGCCTTGCTTCATCTATGGGGATTTCACCTCCTCCGATGAAGAAGGTAGAGCGTGGCCCCTCCAGCAATGGAGGATGTACGAAGAGCCCACCTCTTCCGAAAGGTGGCCCCGCACTGACTTGTTCTGTCCTAGTGATGGAACCACCTCCTGCCTCCCTCAAGTTTGTCAACACTCCCGAGTCTCTTGGTGAGCCCAACGGTGAACCTCAGGTGCAAACCCCTCCATCCACCGAGGTGAAACATGGCACTCTCGTCAAGTGTATGTTTAACTCGGTGGATGAAGTTCTGACCTTGTCAGTAATCTTTGCAAAGTCGCTGACCTTAGACCCACAAGATTTGAGCAATGAAGACCTCATAGGTCCCTCTGCCTTGGCCCTTGTTGCGGGAGGTTCAGAAGCTCCTCTCGTTAACATTACACCGTTGCAAGCTCATCATCCTCCCCCCTACAATGATCTAGAGTGGGAAGCTGACGACCTCTTGGTCGACCAATGTTAGGGGGAGACCGTCTTCTTGATCTTTAGATTAGATGTGTGTGTGTTGTGGCATGTTCTCCCGTGACTATGCTATATGTGCCTGGATGACCCTCGTCACCCCTCTTGGTGCATGGATACAGGCATGGTGTTTGTGTTGTAAAATTTTCTCTCTATGTATCTCTATTCTTCCATGTTTGTGATTGAATTTTGGTAAATTGGGAATGATGCAAAGCGTAAGGAGCATTCAAGCCTCCTTCCATGTTAACCCAATTTTTTATTCTTACTTAGTCTTTCATGCATTCCTCTTGATCTTGTTGGGGATTAATTATCATTTGCCTTGTGTCGTGGTTACCTACTAAATATAAATAAAGGCAAATCTGACCCCACGAAAACAGATCCCCCTATGCCCTTTTTTGTGCGATCTCTTTTCTTTTACATTTCCCTTTATCTTTCTCCCTTCTTTGCTTGAGTTGTCCCTTTCATGTGTGACAACGTTACATCTACATTTCTTGGTCTTTAGAAAATGCATTCGTTTCCAAACGAATCTTTTCTTGAAGACCCCTCACACACTTCTTTGTTAGAATTGTATTCTCGACTTGAAACACTAATGGAACATGTTTCCTTCATCATGGGTTCGTAAAAAAAGGGCTTGGAAACCCTCATCCGAAGTGGGAACGGTCTTAGTCTTCCCCTCGCATGAGCGCATTTCCTTCCTTTCGAATTCCTTGATGAAGTGAACATCTTTCAAAAGGATTCCTTGATGACGAATCGATTCGAGAAAGAAGACATTAGCTTTTGAACAAGCGTGTCCCTTGAGTGGACCCCTCCTCTTCACGTGGGGTTCCCAAGGGACCCCTTCGAAAGCTTTCAATAAGTTCTTGGCATCTAGTCTGGGGGCAGCTCGATTAGACTGGTTTCAATTCTTCACGTCTAGTCCAAGGGCATTTTGACTAGACCTGCATCGCATCCTTACATCTAACTTGGGGACAACCCGACTAGACTTCGCTCTTCAAACAATGCGTCCCTTGAGTGGACCCTCCTTTTTGAAGGGTCCTCGAGGGACCCCTTTGAAAGTCTTACAACCTAGAGATGGTTTGCATGACTGTTTGTTCACTGGCTTGCATGACCACTTCCTGATATGTTCTATCTGCGGGTAAACATGTTGCCATCTATGACTCTGCAGAGTCCCCTTTCTTGGTTTCCTTCATGTGAGAGTTCTTGGAGGATACCTTCCTTGTAGGTCTGCGGGTCTGTAAGGCATTTTCTTGGTTTCCTTCATGTTTGATTTCTTGGAGGATACCTTCCTTCCAGGTCTGTGGATCTGTAAGGCACTTTCTTGGTTTCCTTCATGTGAGAGTTCTTGGAGGATACCTTCCTTGTAGGTCTACGGGTCTATAAGGCACTTTCTTTCTTCAACTTCATAAGTTATGCAAAGCTATGAAGCCATCTCCTATGCTTCTGAGTTCGCCAAACTGTGCTCTGCTTCCTCGTTAGTTCAGGTATACATTTCTTACCTTGTTACTTCTTACTACTCTAATTTACCAAAGCACTCATCAGTACTCGTGCTTGCTAAAGTGGGGGGAATAATGTATAAACGTGAATTTTCACCCCTAACACAAATTCCCTTTTACCCCCTTCCACTTTAGAAAACCTAAGGCAGAGGCTTAAATCCACATAAGCCCATTGCTTGCATCATACTTGGTGCCTGTTTTGTGTGTCGATGGGGACGTTTCTGTTGGGGATGCTTGCGCAGCGTGCAGACATCCATGCGGCGCGCTTACATCTCTAGCAGATTCCCACGATTGGAGACGACAAAAGCGTTACATATTTGATTGGAAGTCGAAGAGTAACATCCCTCCTCAGCTGGCCGACCTGAATATGGTCGTTTTTCATCCTCTCCTTGATAATCTTCACTCTCTCATCCATTGCTCTCTTCAAAAGAAGTTTGGATAGAGTTTTGCAAGATATTGAATCCATCTCTTCACACTTTTCTCCACTCTTTCAAGCATTCACAAAATTTGTAGCAACACTTTTCACTCCATTACAACAATCCACTACTCCATCTCTTTGATAATATGAGCACAGGACAAACACCACGACGACAAAGGCTATGATTTCCTCTCACTCTTCTCCTCCACAAGCCTTGAGCGCTTTGGACGGAGGTGGTAAGCTCCTCTAATCTCTTCTATTTCCTTTGGTTGAGTAAGCACACACTGTTTGTAGTATTTTGTGTTTACGTAGCTTGTATTTCCTTTCTTTATCTTTATTCCTATCGTTGCAAACTTGGTTGTTCATGGAGGTGGAAACACAAAAACGAGGGTCTAATTGAGGCAGGCCCCTAAATAGCCCCAATATTTTCCCTCTTTGTTGTGTGCAGGTGGAGAGATCTTGGAGCAAGCTGGAGAGGAGATTATTGTGTGAGATCATCTTTGTCACCCTTGTGGTAATATACTTCCTTTATCATATTCGTCTTTACATTTCATTCTTCCTAGTCTTTTTCTTTACTTCCCAAAACTTCTAAACTAGACCGTCAGTCCTTTCTTGGGGTTTTAACCTCGTCTCTCTAGTTTTCTGGCCATATGGATGTCGTCACACCTATGAGACGCCAACGTGCCACACTGTCGTCCCAGAATTGCACTTTTGTCCTCGGAAAAAGAGCTACCTGAGATGTAGAGTTGACTCTGAAAAGTGACTTGTCTAGTCTCCTTTCAACTGCCGGGTTCGTAGAGTGATCAAAGGACACATAGTCCTCATCATTCTCATCCCTCCTATCCTAACATTCCTTGAAACTGAGGTAAGTTAGGGCAACCTTTCCACTCTTGGCCTTTCGTGACTTGGGGCCTTGCAGTGGTTGGCCCCCCTCTCTTACACCATAACATCTTACTATGGATTTAACTTTCACTCCAATTTTGCTTTACCCTTTATGCATGCTATAAATGATGATTATGGATTTTAGCATTAAGAATATGATTGCCCTTGCTTGGGGGAAACATTGGGGGCATCAATATATGCATCATGTCTTGACCCACATTGACAAAATGACAAGATTAATATCTAGGGTCATTGCATTGCTATATCCAAGCATTTCCATATTGCATCACTCTTCTTTTCTATTCTCAAATTGAATGCACAATTCCACCATGCACTCATTTTGAGGGCGACATACAAACACTACATACTATTGAAGGCTGTTATATGCATACACTATGGTAGCATAGTTTTTCGAAAGTCCACACCAACCATTTTACTTCATGCACATAAATTATGGGAGCCTAGTTGTTCTAAAATCCACATTGGCTATGCGTCAATATCCTTTTGCATTATAGTTTGCATCAAAATATTCAAGATTTACATGCATGTAGCCCATTAGGGCCTAGTGGCTAAAAATTGGACACTAGCCATATTGCCATGACATATTACTCTAGATTTTATTTTCACTCCAATTTTACTTTACCCTTTATGCATGCTATAAATGATGATTATGGATTTTAGCATTAACAATATGATTGCCCTTGCTTGGGGAAAATATTGGGGGCATCAATATATGCATCATTTCTTGATCTATATTGAAAAAATCACAAGATTAATATCTAGGGTCATTGCATTGCTATATCCAAGCATTACCATATTGCATCACTCTTCTTTTCTATTCTCAGATTGAATGCACAATGCCATCATGCAATCATTTTGAGGGGAGCATACAAACACTACATACTATTGAAGGTTATTATGTGCATATACTATGGTAGCCTAGTTGTTCGAAAGTCCACACCAACCATTTTACTTCATGCACATTAACTATGGGAGCCTAGTTGTTCTAAAATCCACATTGTTTATGTGTCAGTATCCTTCTGCACTATAGTTTGCATCAAATATTCGAGATCACCATGCACGTACCCATTAGGACCTAGTGGCTAAAAGTTGTACACTAGCCATATTGCTATGGCATCTTACTCCAAATTTTACTTTCACTCCAATTTTAGTTTACTCTTTATGAATGCTATAAATGATGATTATGGATTTTAGCATTAACACTAGATGCAAGTAGAACTAATGACTTATGTGTAGGTGCAAAATGCAACATGTTTTTGCAAGTACATGAAGATGAGGCATAATACAAAGTACAATATTGTATTCTTATCATACCTCTTCTCTTTTATTGCATATTTAGTTTGGATTGTGGTTTATATAGATTAATACACATATTGGAGTTGGGGAAACTATAATAGTTAGAAGTGCATACCCTACACATTTACACCTTCATTTACTCCACTTTGTACTCGTGGCATAATTTTATTGCCTTTACAATTGATTTGACCTATTTTACACATAAACTAACTCCTACCTAGCATCCCATCAACCACTTTCCACTACAAACCATCTCAATGTTCACCACTTCACATTCCTCAATATTTTCCCATAACGGACTAGATTCTATTGTGCACCTAGCCCACCAAATTCAAAATTATCCTTTCCCATGTAAAAGTTGACCCTTTTGCAAATTTAGCGATTACTTTATTGGCCTATGTACCAAATATTTCAAATTGATGACCAAAATCACATATTCAAGAACATCTCTTCTATCATTTATATAATCATGGATCTGACCAATGGTGGGAGATGGAAGAATACAAGGCTTGGGATTGATCCTTGGTAGTAAGTGCAAATAAAGATAGGTGAAGTTTAGGTAATTTTCCCACTTTCAAGAGAAAACATGTCATTTCATAAAAGATAATTAAATTGAATCGAGTTTCAAATAAAGAAAAAAATTGTAAGGTATGCAATTTTTACGCCGAAGGCGTGTCCCTATATGAACTTTCAAAGTTCATTTTCTCCTTCAACGGTTGAAATGTAACAAGAGGTCCTGGTTGACAGTGAAACAAATCTCAGCCATCCATCATTTTTCGCCATTTTTCGACTATTTTTCCCTGCCGCTACTATTTTTTCAGTCGGATTTCAACCGCTAATAATTTTTTGCCATTTTTTCGGCTATTTGTTGCTGATTTTCGTTGCTTTCCCTACCACTTTTTTGCCGCTTTCGCCACCCTCCTCCATCTCCAATTTGGCAAGTTGTAGCCTGAAAATAAGGCTTTGATGAGGGTTTTAGAGTATGGTAAAAAAATTCTCGGTAGATGTGGATTGCACGACTATGATTGAAAAAATTATACGGGGAATAAAAGATAAAGGAAATCTTAGGGTTATCTCCTTTACCTCACGAATCTCTTGGGTGGCTTTCCCAAGTAAAATAGCAAGTGGGATGAAATAGGAAATGCTGGTGGTCAAAAATATGCTAAGACAATGTCAATGTTACGGGTTATAATTTTTTGTTTTCTTTTTCCAAAGTTTTAAACTAAATCTTTTTGCCTCATAATACCTAATGTGGATAGGAAAAGGCTTAGCTTGAATATTAATTACGCCAAAGGCGTGTCCTAACAATGTGCGCTGCTCAAGAGGGGAGGGAATACGGTTGAACCGTGCATAGTTGTCGATGATGATTAACTGTGAAAAACATAGAAATATGGTTATAACAGAATGAATATGAAAAAATTAACAGAATTAAAATATTATAATTAAAAAAATTGTAGGATCTTGTGACATGAAAATAGGAATGCATTTAGTTTAACTGTCAAAATGTACCTATAATATAGTAAATATAATAAAAATATAATATAATATAATATAATAATAACATAATATACATAATATAATAATAATAAATATATAATAAAATTAATATAATATAACATAATAACATTAGTATAATAATAAAACAATAATTTAATAATTTAATACTACAATTAATCATATTTGAAAAACGTAGAAATTTGGTTATAACAGAATGAATATTAAAAAAATTAACAAAATTGTAGGATCTTGTGACATGAAAATAGGAATGCATTTAGTTTAACTGTCAAAATGTACCTATAATATAGTATAATATAATAAAAATATAGTATAATATAATAAAAATATAATATAATATAATAATAATATAATATAATAATACTATAATATAATATAATAATAATATAATATAATATAGTATAATATAATAAAAATATAATATAATATACATAATATAATAATAATAAATATATAATAAAATTAATATAATATAACATAATAACATTAGTATAATAATAAAACAATAATTTAATAATTTAATACTACAACTAATAATATTTTATTAATAATATAATATTAAGTATAAATATAATTTACTAAGTATAATATTTCAAAAATCATATAATAAGAATAATAGAATATTATAATAGTAGAATAATATAATAGTAATATCAAAGTAATAATACAATATTATGAATAATATAATAATTTAAATATTAATAATATATTATTAATATTAATAGTAATGTATTAATACAAATATAGCATTAAAATAGTAAATATATAACAAAAAAATCATAATATAATAATATTATTATATTATAAAAATATATAACAATAATAATATAATACTAACAATATATAATATCTAATCCAATCATTTATTAATATAATAATAATGTAACATAATGCAAACTTGATATATTAATAAAATAATAATAATATAATAGTAAATGTATAAAAATAATAAAAAATATATAATAAAAACTAAATTAATAGTAATAATATAATATTATAAAAATAGTAATAAAAATATTAATAATAATATATCAACAAAATCATTTCTTAAATGACCAACCAATTTGATGTTATGTATTGCACAAATGTATGCAAAAAAAAATTAAAACATTTTCTTCCTAATTAACTTTCCATACCTTCGCATACCCATTGCACACCAATGTGCGATTGCTAGTAATATGATATTATTTCATCAAAATCTTCAAAGTCAAAGATTTAAAAAATTTACACTTAATTTTAATATAATATTTATTTTAAATTATAATAATACAAATATCAATAAAAACATTATATTCTAAATGTAATTAAAAGAAAACAAAATCAAATGCATAAAGAAATTGTATTCTCGTGAAAAGAATTAAATTATATATATTATACATAAAATATATATTAATAAGATATAAAATATAAAATATAATAATAAGATAATATTTTATTATACAAATTATATTTAAAATACTTTATATATTTTTTATATAAAAGATTTATTTTATAATCATATTTATTATTTTATATTATTTAAACTTACATATAATATAATATGTAATAAATATATAGTATATATTTTTATATTGTATTGATTTTATTATTATATTTTATACAATATAATATAAATGAAAATTATGACCAAGATCCTAATAATGAGCACATTTAGATTTTAAAATTAGCATAATTAATATATAATGTATATTTAATATAATTAAAAATAAATTATAAATAATATAATTATATTATTTATTATATATCTTATTTTTTAACAAAATTATCAAATACATATATATTAGGTTTAAAAATTCCGGCATCCTTTATTCTACGCAGTGAAGTATAAATTAGCATAAATTACAACCCTAATAACGAGCACATTTAGGTTTTAACATTACGACATAATTAATTAGTTTTATATAATAAATAATTTGGTTTATAATATATAATGCCATATTATATAACAATATAATAGTTAATACAATAGTTAATAAATATAATAGATTAATATAATAATGACATAATAATAGTTAATACATAAAATTTTAAAAATAAATATAATTACGCCGAAGGCATATCCTTATTTGAAAAGACAAAGCTAAATTGTCAGATCGATGGCCCAAGTTGTATGAAAAGGGATGGGATACGATTCAAACTTCAACCGTTCGATTTTCGCAGTTTTCATTGACTGGCTTGGCATGTCTCAAATAAGTTGAAGTGAAGGGGGAGGTCAATGTAGAACTTGGGATCAAAATCCTTGGGGCCAAATGTGGTGAACGCGGCTTCCTAAACTTGTTGCAAAAAAGATAGTAGAAGGCTTGATGTACAATGATTGTCTTCCATGGGAAATTCCCTCAAAATGCACCCTTCCTCCAATGACCATAGAATTGCTTAAAATTGATGCCACCCCATTGATGTAACCTGATTCAAACTCAAAGATTGGCAGTGAATTCGATCCTGTAGGTCTTGTGCATCATGACCTTTTAAGAGGAAAATAAAGCTTCACGTTCAAACTTCAAAATTCCCTTAGTCGTTCTGCATGTGTACCTTGATTGTGAAGAGATTTCATTCAATTTTGACACACCGTCTGTCAAATAGTCCACAGAAAGATCATACAATCAGCTGCAATCTTGTAACAATTTTCTCTTTTGAGAGTCACCGGACGTGATAGGAATAAGTTTCTGAATGGTTGCTTCAGCTATGCTCCTCTTGATAGCGATTTGACTCATATCTTTAGGACTTTGAGAAAAATTGTGTATGATGGCTGTGTAAAAAGGGATGTGTATGATTTGATTCTATGTCTGTTATTAATGAATATATGTTGCTGTTAAGCTAAACCAGATTTTGTTCAAGTCACTTATTGGTGAATACCATACAATATTTGAGGCACATAATGAAAATTGGAGGATATAATCAACAGTTCTACAAATTGCAACAAAGATTGGATGACGTGCTACAAAAGATGTTTGATAACTCAAAGAGGAGCAGTGATGGTGATCCTTAGGCAATATATTATATTACATCACATGGAAGCAAAAAGCTTAGCACAAGCTATTGAGCATAGAAAATAGAGTGCAATAGCAACCTTGTTTCAGTTTTAGGATCCTTGTTTTGCATGTCCAAATTGAGTTGAGGGTACTGAGTTGCAGAAAGGATTGGTTGCAATTATACACAGAAAACTTGATGAGCAAGATGATTCAAAGAGTGACAATGATGATGAATGAGTCCGTCACATAGCATGGAAACAAAGGAGTAAGCATAGCCTGTTTGAGCTCTACCACTTGCTTCCTATATATTGTGTCATTAAGTATAGCATTTCCATTGTATATGACATTGACTATGTCATATTGTCTTGTCTTGAAACTCAGACATTTAGGTTTATTTTAATCTATAAAGGATCATGAATGTATCATTGACTTTTTAGTTTATTGATTTGTATTTCAGAATATGTAATGTCACATATAATGTTGTTTCTTATGAATAATCATACTCATTATTTTATGTTCTAATTATGTACTTTGTCCACATTGCTATGGTATATTTTGAGAGGATTCCCTATGTGTTGACCCCTACTATCCCTATGTCATTCCTTGAAATACCAAAAAATTGTTAGGACACAATTTTATACTTTATAGATTATTTTAAAGGACATCTTACCCATTACAATAATGTATGGGTAAGACATGTAGAGATTTGATTGATAATTGTTTGAAGGATTGTGTTAGGAGCGTTGAGATTTTTGGGCAAGGATTTGGGTTTGTTTGGAGTTTATAACTGTTGACAATATCCATAAAATCATATATTCATATTATATCCAATAGATTTACAATTTTGTGCTAATACTTTATTCCCATATTATCTTCTTCATTGTTCTCTTTTTATCGCTAAAATATCTCACTTCTCTATCATTTTTTTTCCTTTTATAATGTTTAGATTATCTCTTCTTTACAATAATTATTTGTGAATTTAAGGCTAATAAAAATGCTAAACAACACATATTCATATCATTTGTTAAAAAAAAAACTTTTGATCAAGAGCCAACTGACAAGCAAATTCAACAAGGATGACACCATTACTTTGACAAAATGAAGCAAATATCAGTACAATCAAAACAAGTTGCTTAGGAGAAAATATCAATACAATCAAAACAAGCTGCTTGAACTATAATGTGTTAATTACCACATAGACACATACTGTTATGTATAGGGTCGACAGATAAACTAAAGTCAATAGAGTTCCTGTAACAGGGTCCTCTTCACGTAAGCATCTAGGTCCGACCTTGTCTCAACAATTATATTTAAACAAATACATCCTAACATGACAACAATAAATTTTAAGTTCATCTTTTATCTACTAACTTGTAGTAAGCTCACCATTTGGATAATGTCTGCAATGACGTAAATTCCAGGTTCATCTTTAATTTTTTAACTTGAAATTAAGCTCACAACCTTGACCATGTGTTGAAATAGATTTTGAGTTTAGTTGGGCACTCATGGAATTCTCATGACATATTACAGTTTGGGCAATTCAATGGGACGCGACATGTGTGGAATGCCCCACAGAATTTGTTCATGAACGTTTTCTCAATAGGGGCAAAAAGATTGATGTGAAAGGGAAGGACTTTGAATAGATTTTGTTTGGTTCAGGGAGAAAAATGTGCCCAGACATGTCTTTAGCATTGATTGTGGTCACCTATACATTGGAGCATTTCTACCTATACATTGGGGCAAACATAACATGAGCCTATTGGTAATGGAGCATAATTATCTTCTTGATTTGGAGGGTTTTTTAATCATGTTTAGATCCTTGTAACTGGATGCATGATTTATTTGAAGCTATCACTTCTCTATTCAGACCTTTGTTAAACAAACAACATAATTTACTAAATGGCCTACTAGTTGACCTCATGTACTATACAAATGACTGAAAAAAAATAGACCAAACTTTTTTCTAATTGATCTTCCACACTTCTTCAGCGTACCCATTGCACACCAAGATGCGATTGCTAGTTATCATTAAATTAAAAATATAATAAAAATATGTTTCCCCAAATACATATAGCAATTAAGAGAAAGCATATTACAGAATGGTATTTTAATCTCAATTTGAATTTATATTAAGATAAGACGAGTACTGGGACAAAAGAAAGAAGTGAACTGCAAAAGCCTCCAGGCTTATTCTTGTGTACATTTATACCGTTGAATATTAACCAAACAAAAATGTATAGCGAGAGAGATATTTCGTAGACAATAGTGACCATGCCGAGACTTGGCAGGTAGTGACTATTGCTCCCTTACCAGTAATCTCAAAAACACTTTTTACTTCAACATTTCAATTTTTTTTCTGGAAGTACTGGATTAAATTGTGTATATTTAATTTTCATCAACATTTTAATTCATATTTCATTTTACATCAATAAGACAACAAAACGAACAAATTTTGAGCTGGATCCATGAATGGTACAAGCTTTTCACAAGATTTTAATAAAAGTTAAAAAAATCAAAACAATCTGATGAAAAGCAAAGACCCAAGGGTGCATTTTACAGATTTTGCTAGTGATCAACAAACTGAAAATTGAAAAAAAGGGTACCAAACATAAAATGTAGATATAGTGTTCAAAGGAAAATGAACAAATATCATCATAGAAATTATCATTTGAGGTATTCAAAACCAGAATTTTCTGCATCAATTCTTAATAGAAACATCCTTAAACATGATATAATCTTATCACAGAGCCAAAGCCTTCATAAAATAAATAATAAGTGTGCGGTATTACTTGGAACATTATGAGTGATAGAAGTTCATTTTGCTTGTTGCTCTACATAATATGATACACAAATAATTGAAAACAATACCAATCACTTGATCATGGAAGGCATTAGAGATTCAATAGAATTCCATTCTGACCATGAAGAGTTTTTCATGGGAACTTCAAAGTAGAATTGAAAGAGGAATTAACAAGATACAACTAAAAGCTTTCTTGGATCAATATTCAATATAATGACATTACAGAATTGCAGAAAAACATATAAAACTAGAAAATACACTAATTCAATCAGATATACTGTTCAGGCCACATGCCAAGACAGCAAGTTACCCACAATGCGACTGAATATCTAAAGCCTAACCTGGTTATGAAATCTGACTAACGTCAGCCAAAATTAAGAACCAAAACAGGAAACCAAACCAAAATACTAATAATCAATTTTCACACCTTGAAATTTCCATTCTTTAGTCAGTGTATGAGTGAGATTGTAATATCTAAAGTGCTAAAATATACAAAGCATAAATATTACATCAGTGATATATTTAGTGTATCTCATTTGCAGCAAAACTCCAAATAGTTGCAGTATCAACCAGATCGCCTCAGCTTCAAAGACTTAGACAGTCAATACTGTCCTCTCAACTACAAAAATGCATAGGCAAGCATGAATAAGCATGAATGAATATAATTTGCAAGCATAAAAGTAATCTTATTCTAACTAGCACTCAATATAATATATGCATAGGCATGCCACATTTAATTATGAGCCAGGACCTGAAAATAAAACTTGCCTCTCAAAAATAACACTGCAAAAGAAAAATAGAAAATATATCTGAATCATATTTCTTGGCTACTTGATTGTCTCACCTCTATATTCATCGGTATGTTTAACTCAATAGCCTACAGTATGTTGCCAGAGTTTATTTATGCAACCCATCTCTGACCGTATTGCCTAACCCATAGCCTCCTGAATGTGCTCCAACAGGTTCAGATGGGTTTGATCTCCAAGCTGAGTCTCCATAAGCAGAGTTGCTGTAACTATCAGTATATGCACCTGCATATCCCCCTGTTGTTGAGCTATATGTTGCCACTTCAGTTCCATACCCACTATTTTGTGCTGGATAAACACCTGCATTTGAACCGTAGTTATTTTCAGAGCTTCCATAGACACTTGCATACCCAGCACCGCTTCCATTTTGCTGGTCATTACTACCTGGACCTAAGCCCCATGCTCCACCTCCACCATAACCAGTTATGCTCCCATTTCCTGCAGTTCCATAGCCACCAGAACTACCTGTGTTAGTATAAGGTATGGCTCCATTGCCCCACATATTTCTCCCTGGAGCTGGATTGTTGTTATATGCTCCGGTTGCTGGATTCCCATAGCCTGCAGGACTTCCATAGCCAGTGGGAGCTCCTCCATAACTGCCATCGGTGCTGGCACTAAAGCTTGGGTTGTTTCGAAAACCAGAACTGCCATAGCTCCCTCCATTCACGGTAGGTCCATATCCTGCGCCATTTCCATAGCCAGGTGCATTGTATCCAGTAGGTCCATATGAAGTGTACCCACCTCTGCCTCCCGGAGCAACAACATGCTTATTGTTCATTCTAGGCCCATAAGGCCCTGCCAAACCTGAATTGAAGCCATATCCATAGCCAGCACCAAAATTCCCCCCTCTACCCGCCCCACCACCAAATCCACCTGCAGGATGCCGGGCATTCCCAGTAGATTGTTCCTTGGGGATTGACCGCTTGACTTCTACAACCTTTCCATTGAGCTCATGAAAGGGCTTTTGCACAACAATATCCACAGCATCTTCCAAGTCATAAGTGATGAAGCCAAATCCTCGAGGTCTTTGAGTACTGTGATCATACATTACAACCACATCGGTAATTGTGCCAAATTGCTGAAAATAGTTTCTGAAGTCATTCTCAGTAACAGAAGGTGCTAAGCCACCAACAAATATCTTCTTTGTCCTATTCTGACTGACTGGCCCATGGCCACCAGTGTTGCTCCTAGTCATGCTATGCTGCTCATCTCTGGGGATTGCTTTTTTCGCTTCCACCTAAATAATATTTGAAAGGAAAAAACAAAGAAAACTAACTAGTCATAATTTGACAACACTACCCACTAGACACACTCTTGACCTTGCTCTCTTCTAGACCTTTCTAGTAGACTACGCAAAGATCTTACCGTTCGGCCATCGATCGTGTGCTTTTCCAACACAACCCTGTCTGCAACGGGTGGATCTGCAAAAACCACAAAGCCAAAACCCCGCGCTCGGCCTGTTATTTTATCCTTCATAATCGCTACTTCTACAACATCTCCAAATGCCCCAAAATATTCTTTGATTCGCTCCTCTGTTGTTTCCCACGAGATGCCACCAATAAAGATCTTCCCCCGGTCTGAATCCATGTTAGAGTACTGCTTTATATAGATTAATCACCTAAGTCTGTATCACAAGCAGCGAAAGATCAAAAACCAAAGCTAAGTCAGAATTTAAAAAATGTATGTCAATCGGCATCGTCCTAATAAAAGACTCTAATTTGAATTTCCAACTATTATGATCATTGTCAAATGTTCACTTTAAAATCTATCAGTAATTTGATGTCATGGACACAATTATAGACTTCACATGTGAAATTCTATCTTCAAGCTTTGTTGGAAAATAAGTTGCACCTGAATTATGAATGGAATGATCATCAAATGGGCTGGTAATTCAATATTAGAGCATCCTAGCATCAAATGGGTGGTCCTAAGTTCAAATTCTAATTAGTTCATGAATTTTTTAATATAGTATCAGAGACAGATCAGCAGAGCCACACCAGACTACAATCTCTGAGCACCCTAACATCAAATGGGTGGTCCTAAGTTCAAATCCTAGTTAGTTCATGAATTTTTTAACATAATATCAGAGACAGGTTAGCAGAGCCACACCAGACTACAATCCCTGAACACATGCAGTGTGATTCAAGGGGAGGTGTTGGAAAACGAAGCACATCTGAACCACATATGGACCAGTCAGCAAATGAGCCAGTAGCTCAGTAATAGAACACCCCAGTAAAAATCGGATGGTCCTAATTTCTAATCCCAACTGATCCATGAAAAAGTCCAACAAAATTTCATTCAACATTCACAGCAATATATTCAGAATTGCACCCCACGCCTGAGATCTATAGATACATATTGGATTTCAAGATTGTTTCCATGACAAAGATAAATGATCTGATTGAGATGAATAAATGAGGTCTAATTTCAATCACCAGTGTAATTGAGATCTAATTAAACATCCGAATTACAAACTAACAACTCTGAGTCATAAATACAAATCACATGAAATGCAAGCTTGCATAGCAATCCAGGGTCCAACCAGAATTTTGTACCATGACAAAAAGAAAAGGTGTGGAAACACTAATTAAATCATATTTTCAAATTTCCCAAAACAATTAACAAATGCAACAACATAATCAGTTCCTCCTCACACTCTAAATCAGTATCATATGAACATCCCATAGGCCACCGTATCTGTGTGTATCACAAACCTCCCAAGACACTGGACAAATTCATAATAGAATTGACTCCACACAAGAAGATGAATGTAATATACTAACCAAGCAACCCGATCAAATTCGACTCTGATTTTACTTTTCCATGCCTCAAACAATGAAGATATTAACTGTAGTTGGGCTTTGGGATGCAAGTTCAAAGTAGGTATTTTAGCATCTTAATTCTCTCAGATACTAACATTGCTTCGTGCTGCCTCTGTGTTTTGAGGTTACCTGGCTTTGTTATTATTGTCAACATTAAAGTTCTAAGCCAAATTTAGAAGCTTGTTTCTAAAACAAAGTGAAGCCTGTGAGTTTTGAGAATTTTCTTCCACCTTAGTGTGTATCTATACAAATTAGCCCAGCAATCTCTAGAGAGCTTGAATTGGATACAGACCAGGTGCATTTGCTCATGCTTTGAAAACCATCACAAATCAAGCATTTACAAAAACAAGTATCTAACGGAAAATTTAACCCAATTGGCTCAATTTGCAATTTTGTGAGAAGGGTATCATGACTATGAATCCAATTATCAAACCCATTAACAAAAGAAACAATCTGAGTTTCCAAATGTGTTAAAAGAGGCCAAAAAATCAAGTTCAGAAGAACATTACACAAGAACTCAGAACCCAACACCAAGTAGACCAAATCTGCTAAAAACAAAATTAACCAGATCTTAGGACATATACATGTACACCAGTAATCAAAGGGCAGATCTGCACAAGAAAATCATATTTTGAAAAGAAAAAACTTACTGTAACAGCGCCCAGGAGCTTAGATCACGAACAAATCTATAAAAACACGCCCAAGAAAGAACAAGAATCAGACAATTGAGCCTAGGAATAACGCAGATGCCCAAAAAAATAAAAAAATTGCATAGCAAAAGAATAAAGTGCTTTCTGTACTCTCCTTAAACTTGACAAGTACTCCACCCGAAGATGTCCATTGGCCTATTTCTTCTTTTTGAATAATTTTGTACGGGCCCGGCATAGACAGTAGAGAATCAGATTCATTATTGGACAGACGGTGCAGATTCCTTCTGATCGTGTGTTTATCTAGCACGAGATTCCGTGACCCGCATACGGTCATATTCCAGGGACCAGTACCTTTTTGAAATTGGGCTTTGTTTATTATCAAATAGAAATTTAAAACCTTTAGGATTTGATTTGTAATGGTAAAAATTGCTTTTGCTGGTTTATAATAATTAGTATTTATATTTTAAAGAGCCGTAAGGAATATGTAGATAGAGCATACAAATTTGTTGTTTATTTGTTAGAATAATATGTAATTAGTGATATAACAATATTTGTATATGTTTTCATACAACTTTTAATTGTAGGTTGTATAAATAGTCAATATATAATGGATTTGCACACATCCATATATTTTGGTAGATGTTGTTTTAATAAAATTTTAATAGTTAAAGATGTACTAATTTCTTATATTTGTTATATATAAAAACTTAGCACATAAAAAATTAAGAGCTATCGAATTTAACCATAAAAGATGTGAATCAAAATTGGAGTAACAAAGAAAAGTTTGGCAAGGGTGGATTTATCAAAGGGGAATAATCGACTCTTTAAAGATTCTTTATAACCCAACCCAAAGAATCTATACTTATCTTCATAGAGAAGAGGAATTGAAAATCCATTCATTTGCAAGACAATTTGCCACTGAAATACTTTCTCTACAACAATGATTATGTGAGGTTCTTTCAAAGTTTCTATTTGTAGACTAGATTTCTCTAAGATGTTGTTAAGCTTCAATCTTTCATAGATTAGTTTTGCATCTTTGAATTGTCTCTTGATAATCACATTCTTCTTCTAAAACTTCACAACCCATTGAGACTGCCATTTTAAGACCTAATATTGTAAGGTTTTTTGTTTCATTATTTGTTTTAATTCCAATACACAAATTACTTTTCAAAAGTCTTTTAAAGATTAATTTATATGAAAACCTTGAATTGTCATTTTATAAGACATTATTCTTTTGTTAGTTCTCAATTAGACCATTAAAGGTCTCTTTCATCTTTCATTATCATAAATAGATATACATTTGTAATTTTATTCATATTCAAAATAAGAACTACATAATCAAATTTGATATGAATTACATAAAATCTTCATTAAAAATTTACTATTTTGCACTCATAAATTTAATTTTCAATTATGATTTAAAATAATTTAACCTTCTTAAAAAACATCCTAAGACAAATACACTTTTTTATTTATATTTTTATGTCATAGCAAAAGTAGGCATTTGCATTCAATAGCTTAAATGACTCTTGTGTTTGGTTTAAGAAGATAAATTAACTTGAAAATGTAAATCCATAGCAAACAAGGTGCTTGGTGAGGGTCTATTTCTATTCAGCATATTTCAACCAAATTTCCTTTATTTATTATTTCTCCTTTATCAAGGATTAATTTGGATGTATACAAGGTTAAGTGTCATGTGTGTTATCAAAGAATTATCTTTGCAATAAGTTTAGCTTTACTAACTGATAAAAAAAGTGATGTGGACAAGGTCCTCCAATAATGTGAATTTTTTTTTGGTAAGTATCTAAAAATAAAATTTTCATAATCTAAAACTTCTAAGAGTTCTTGGGTCCAAGCTTTGGATTATGAAGGGATTCCCTTCCGATGTAGAAGATGTTTTAAAACAGGTCATGTTGCTGCTCAATGTGGTTTTAAAAAAAAAGCCATGAAGGCAACTTGGTGGGAAGGTGCTTCTCAACAGCATTATACGGTTGAGAAGAAAGTTGAGCAACCTAGGAGTTTCTCTTAGGTGGTTGCTTTGGATTCATAGGGCCTTGGGGCTTCCTCTTCGGATGTCTCTAATGGTGGGGTTGTTGACACCATGCAAGACTACAATGTTGAAACCCCTAATGAGAATGAGAGTGGGCCTATGGCTGCCACTGCTGGTGATAGTGCTTCAACTATCATTTCGGGTGGCTCTCCTGATTCGGCCACGCCTGTAGGGAGGAATACAGATCAAATCTATAAGGCTTTGGCTGCAGGCTGTCTTCTTTAGGATAATAGTGCGCTGGCTTGGCTTGATAAGGCAGTGCAAGTGGAAGAGAGCCGGATAAAGTAAAGGGAAAAAAAGAAAAGTCCTCTAAGCCTCCTTTTGACATGACTCTCCGCTCCCACAAGAGTAATTCTAAATGTAAATCCTGATGGTTCTTGTTTGGGGGCTAATTTTTGGCTGGCTGCTGGCTATTTAGCGGCTTTGTAGTCGGTCGCAGTTCTTTGGCTTTGGTTGCCTTTTTTTCCTTGGTTGTCTGTGCTTTCTTGTCTTTATGTTTTGACAACATTCCGATTGAGGGTTCCAAATCCATTCAAAATATGTTTGTAAAGGGTTTCAGGGTCCTTCAAAACTTGTTTTTACTTTAATAAAAAACTTAGCAAAAAAAAGTTCCTTGTAAATAAGTTGTTGAACAATGATGGAGGCAACACTAAATCATATCATTTAATAATTTAAAAATCACTTTTATTTAATGATGGAGGCAATGTAATGAGACACCATTTAACAACTCAAAATATCTCTTATTAGATTATTAGAAAGATTGAAAGAATGATGTATTGTTAACACATTTCAATTATTGTCTAAAAACCATTTGATCTTGCTTGCAAATGCTTCTCTTTTCTATCTTCTTTGGAAAAACAAATCCATTTGGGATGTCTTTAAATATTGACAAATTTAGGTCACTTGTTAATCCAACATTTTTAAATATGGGCTTCCTTGTGTGAGTTGCAACTTAAGATAAGGTTTCTTCTCTCAATAATTCCCAAAATATCTGAAACTCTCTCACATCTGGGGGCTTTTTTGGATAAACACCTTTAATTGATAAACATGTATTCTTAATAGAATCCAAAACATCACATGCTACTACAACACATAGTTTCTAGACAAATATCTTACATTCTCAGGAAGATGGTTGCAATCAAACATTGCAAAGTATTTGCTCCTTAATGAGACTACAATTTTTTTTATTATAAGATGTGTAATTGTTCTTTTGCAAACAGTTGTTGTTTATAAGGCGTGACTCTATTTGTGTGTTCATGTTTTACAACCTTATGCTATGTAGGTAGATATTGTTTTGGGTTCAGTACATAGTCATATTGTGCATGCATTGGAGGGTCCATAGCTTCTAAATCTAGTGGAGATTTGCTTTTGAGGAAGTGCTTTAAATGAATTTTTGAGTAAAAACCTATGCTAATGCCTTAAGAATCTGGGAGACTTGGGAAATTAAAAAGCCTTTAGATAAGATAACTAATAAAAAAAAGAAAGGATCATAAATTGGATTTCTGCTAGAAGCTTGTCCTCCTTCAACTTTACTTTTTGCACATATTTTTTGAAAGTTCTAATTTCCTAAAATATTTTTTTATAAAAACAATCGTATGTAAATCCACTCTAAAAACCAACAATTTATTTTAAAATTATTACACAAATTAAATAAAAAATTACAAAATTATTTCAAAATCCATAACTAAAAGTAATCAAATAGACTTTAAAAACAATAATTTAATAAGGTCCATCACAATAATAGAACGTACTCAGATTCAAATTCCCATATAAAGAGCATTCAAATTGCATCATTAATACCAATCACAAAAAAAATAAAAAATCCAGTCATATAAAATGCCAGTATACATTCCACCATAAGGCATGCATGTCACATCTTTAGGCTTTTAACATTGAAAACCAACAAAGAACCATATCTCACAAATATGAAAGGGAAATTTTAAAACTCTCAAAAGATAAAACAAAATTAATCCAAGCTGGGCTATTAATTTGAACAGTGAAAAGGAAGAAAGCTATTGCTGTAAACTGTTTAACCAAGAAAAGAAAGCAAAACAAAATGGAACTTCGAAATATACTCTACAGGAGAGAGCTGACAACAAGAGCTGCTCTTTTTATGGTCAAGCGAATCAGAGACTCAGCAATCTGAGTTGGGACCAAAAGAATCAGATTCTTAAGACTTGCATAAAATAATATGTCTCAAATGCTGGAACAAAATAGTGGGGTCCTAAAATCCTTGACTTGCAGATGTAAACAGAATCTAAGAAATTCTAAGCCTGGCCCAAAAAAGGTTTTAAACCATGAACTAAATAAATGGTTTCAATACTTACCCTCTGTAGTTCATTGTAGTCATGCTTCACTGCCAATCTTCCCAGAATCCTTGTCTGCGGCAAAGCTACCATATAATTCTCTCTTCCTCAACATACTTGCAGAGGATGTCAAAATATGGAACAGAAGAGATCAAGGGGATTTGAATATGATAACAAGGCCTGAGAGCATAGGAGGAGAAGGAAATGTTTTTTTCTTTACAGAGAGGGTGTGCTATTTCCTTGTCTTAAATCAAATCTTATTTGTAGGATGAGTCTTTTTGACAATCTGAGACTTGTTAGTTAGTGGGTTACACTTGTTTCCTACCGGGAAGAATCTATTTAATGGCTTGAGACAGGTTTGCTAGCTACTTCTTTTTGGACTTGCAAGTTCATTTAGAGAGTTCAATAGTTAATTAGGTTGTCTTTAATTATATGAGATTAGCGTGAAAATGGTTAATTTTCTTGTTGAAGTTGGTAATTATATTATTCTTTTTTATTTTGATATAATTCGTCTGGTATTTCAATTTTGTTGTTCATTTTTATGGTTTAGATTCATGAATCTGCGAGTTATCTAGATCATCTTTGTGCTTGTGAATTTGAACCATACATTTTCAAAATTCAAATTTAAATTTAAAACATTACAGATCTTTTTCTCTAGCAATTATGAGTTGGCTAAGGTATGAACTATGTCAAATTGTATGCGAAGATAGTGTATTTAAAGACTAACCCTAATGGAATAACTAAGATAACACATATGGAGTTCAATTTACAGGTGGATGAAAGAATTTACATCAACATTACATTATCTTAAGATCATTGCATGCTTGCTTATTGTCCTTAATATTTTCATTTAGAATCATAAAGTCAATTTATTAAGGGCTTGACTAAGGAGAACTCTTACATATCCATAGATTTTTCAAAGGTGTTTGTAAACACCACACATCCTTATCAAATCTAGATATTAAACATTGAGACAAATCATGTTGCAATTTATGAGAATTTATCAGATCATCTTCTTGAGTTTCAAATTCACATCGATATATCAAGTTTAGGTCCTTGCACATGGATCTAAACCTAGATAAAGTATGGCTAGATTTAGGTCAATGATAAAACATAAAATTCCAAAACCTTGGAAAATGCATTTTGACACCTAAGTAAATTCTAATTTACAACAAAATAAAAATTAAATAGACATGTAATTAATTAATTTAATTTCCTAGTTTTAATTGAGGATTAGGCCTATACAATTTAGATGTACACAAGGTTAAGTATCATGTGTCATGTCATTTGTTTTACCAAAGAGTTATCTTTGCAATAAGTTTAGTTTTTCTAACTAATAAAAAAGGTGATGTGAGCAAGGTAGTATCCTCAAATAATGTGATTTTTTTGTTTGCTAAATATGTGAAAAGAAAATTTTCATAATTCATAATCTAACAAAAAAATTATTTGTAAATAAGTTGTTGAACAATAATGGAGGCAACAATGAATCATATCATTTAATAGTTTAAAACATCTCTTTTACTCAATGATAGATGCAATATAGTGAGACAACATTTAACAAATCAAAATATCTCTTACTAGATTATGGGAAAGATTGAAAGAATGATGTATTGTTAACACATTTCAATTACAATCTAAAAACCATTTGATCTTGCTAGCAAATACTCTTTTCTATCTTGTTAGGCAAAACAATTCTATTTGGGATGTCTTTAAATATCGACAAGTTTAGATCACTTGTTAATCCAACATTTTTAAATATGGGCTTCCTCATGGGAGTTGCAACATAAGATTAGGTTTCTTCTCTCAATAGCTCCCAGAATATCTGAAACTCTCTCACTTATGAGGGCTTCTACATTAAAATAGACATAAAAGAAAAATAAACATCTTTAATTGATAAACTTGTAGTCTTAATAGAATCCAAGACATGACATGTCACTGCAACAAATAATTTATAGAAAAATCTCTTACATTTTCAAGAAGAGGGATGCAATCAAATATTGTAAAGTATTCGTTCCTTAATATGTGAGACTTCGATATTTTCTTTATAAGACGTATATTTGTTCTTTTGCAGACATTTGTTGTTTAGAGGATGTGCCTCTATTTATGTGTTCATATTTTATAACCTTATGCTATGTACAAGTAGAGATTGTTTTGGGTTCAACACATAGTCATATTGTGCATGCATTGTAGGGTTCATAACTTCAAAATCTAGTAGAGATTGCTTTTTGAGGGAGTAATTCATATGAGTTTTTGAGTAGAAATCTATGCTAATGCCTTAAGAATCTGAAAGACATGAAAAATAAAACAGCCTTTAGATTTGATAACTAATAAAAAAGAAAAGGATCATAAACTCAACTTCTATCAGAAGCTTGTCCTTCTTCAACTTTACTCTTTGTGCATATTTTTTGAAAGCCCTAATTTCCTAAATTTAAATATAAAAAAACAATCATGATCCACTCTAGAAACCAACAATTTTGTTCCAAATTTGTTACACAAATTGAATCAAAAAATTACAAATTAGTCAATTAAGACAAAAATAATAATGTAATAACAACCACAATAATAGAGCATACTCATATTCATATTTCCATATAAAAATGCATTCAAATTGCATCATTAACACCAACCAGAAAAAGAGAAATCCAGTCATATAAAATGCCAATATACATTCCACCATAAGGCATGCATGCCACAACTTTAGGCTTTTATCAGAGAAAATCAACAAAGAACCATATCTCACAAGCTACCTAGATATGTTTTAAAACTCTCAAAATATAATTCAAAATTGATCCAAGATGGGCTATTAATTTGAACAGTGAAAGGAAGAAAGCTATTGTTGTGAACTGTTTAACCAAGAAACGAAATCAAATCAAAATGAAACTTCAAAATATCCTCTACAGGAAGAAAAATATGAGAGAGCTGACAACACGATCTGCTCTTTTTATGGTCAAGCGAATCAGAGGCTCAGTAGTCTGAGTTGGGACCAAAAGAATCAGATTCTCAAGACGTACATAAAATAATATGTCTCAAATGCTGGAACAAAATAGTGGGGTCCTAAAATCCTTGACTTGCAGATGTAAACAAAATCTAAGATATTCCAAGCCTGGCCCAAGAAAAGGTTTTAAACCATGGACTAAATAAATGGTTTCAATACTTACCCTCTGTAGTTCATTGTAGTCATGCTGAAAGTTCAAATGCTTCACTACCAATCTTCCCCAAATCCTTGTCTACGACAAATCTACCACCTGATTCTCTCTTCCTCAACATACTTGCAGAGGATGATAAATTATAGAAGAGGAGATCAAGGGGATTTGCAATAACGAAAAGAAGATGATGACAAGGCCTGAGAGCATAGGAGAAGGATTTTTTTTTCTTTACACAAAGGGTGTGCTATTTACTTGTCTTAAATCTTTATCTTATTTGTAAGATGAATTTTGACAATCTGAGACTTGTTAGTTGGTGGGTTACAGTTGTTTTCTAGCAGGAAGAATCTATTTAATGGCATGAGACAGGTTTGCTAGCTCCTTTTTGGACTTGCAAGTTCACTTACAGAGTTCAACAGCTAATTAGGTTGTCTTTAATTATATCAGATTAGTGTGTAAATCGTAAATTTTCTTGTTGAAGTTGGAAATTATGTTATTTTTTTTATTATGATATCATTCATCTTGTAGTTCAATTTTTTTGTTCATTTTTATGGTTTAAGTTCATGAGTATGCAAGTTATTTAGATCATCTTTGCACTTGTGAATTTCAATCATACATTTTCAAAATTCAAATTTAAATTTAAAACATTACAGATCTTTTTCTCTAGCAATTATGAGTTGGCTAAAGTGTGAGTTATGCCAAGTTTTATGCTAAGACGGTGTATTTAAAGACTAATCCTAATGGAATGAGTCATATGGAATAACTAAGATAACATATATCAAGTTCAATTTGCAGGTGGATGAAAGAATCTACATCAACATTACATTATCCTAAGATCATTACATGTTTGTTTATTGTCCTTAATATTTTCATTTAGATCTGTAAAGTCAATTTATCAAGGGCTTCACTAAGGAGAATTTTATTGAATCCATAGATTTTTCAAAGGTGTTTGTAAACATTGCCTATCTTGATCAAATATAGATATCAAACAATGAGACAAATCATGTTGCAAACTATGAGAATTTATTAGATCATCTTCTTGAGTTTCAAATTCACATCCATGTATCAAGTTTAGGTCCTTGCACATGGATCTAAACCTAGATAAAGTATGGTTAGATTTTTAAGTCAATGATAAAACATAAAATTTTAAAACCTTAGGAAAATTCATTTATTGATCTTTAAGTAGAGTCTAAGTTACAACAAAATTAAAATTAAGTACGTGAATGTAACTAATTTATTTAATTTCCTAGTTTTAATGGAGAATTTAATTTTCATGAATTTCAAGTGTTTATCCTAACTCATTTAATCTAGGTTAATTGATTTCTATTTGCTTGCATTTATTTGATTATCCTAGACCATTTTATATAAAGGTATTTTTTTAATTTAAGATTAAGGTGCTATTTATCTTGCATCCTATGTATTATTTCTGTGACTCTAATACTCTTGGAAAGTGTCCTTAGACGGCTAGGCTGCAATTGATAAGCAATTTTGTAATTTAGATTCTCTAAGAATTTTGACATGAGTTTTTATATGCATTCATGAAGCACGTGGAGTTGATAGTGGCAATTATGGAGCTATTTTTAGCAAATTCTCAACTTGGACATGAAAATTGAGTAGTGGAGCACCTTGAATGTTGGTGGTGGGTCCCATATGAGTTGGGTGATAATTTTGGATGCTTAAATTATCGACTTGTGCATGAAAATTGAGTAGTGGAATACTTTGAATGTTGTTGGTGGGTCCCATATGAGTTGGGTGATGATTTTGGATGCTTATCTTGTGATATCAACCATTATAAAGGAGTTAAAAGTCAAATATACTATCTATTATTGGTGTGGAGGTTATATTTTCTATTCATGGCTCATTGGGAGTTACATTTACTGTTATCAAAAGAGCCTCTTCATTTTGGATGTGAGATTTTTTTATAGTTTATGATGGTTTGATGGTGCATTATTTTGGAAAACCATTTGTGATATTCCTCTCCCATTTCTCTTCAAATTAGAGACATGAGATAGTATTTTGATAAGATTATTTTATAGGTACATAGGTGTTATATTGGAGTGTTATCAAAGAGTGCTAGTGTGTGGATGTACCTCATATTTTAGGATTAATACATGCATGTCTTTCTCATGCGAAAGTTTTTTTTTTCTAAAAGGGCTTCTCCATGTAAATTCTATGTTGACATGGTTTGCTCATTTATTTCTCATTTCTGATTTATGCAACAATTTAATAATCTTATAGTAATCCTTGTTTAAAGAAATGAAATTTAAATTTGCATACACTTGTGGAAGTTATTTTTGTGGTAGTTTCACCTTGTTTCTCAATTTTTTTACCTCTAATTTTTTGGTAAACCTATATTCATACATGACCTATGGTTTAACCTTAGCATTTATCCTTCATTCTCATTAGGGTTTTTATATTTCATTTTCTAATCACATTCTTTTTATTCTATATGTACTTATGGTTTAGGTCTACCTTTATTTGTTTCTACTTATTATATCTTGATTAGGGTTTGAGCAAACATAGTGGTATATTTATTTGATATCATCTAGCCACTCTTGGATATCCCATTTAAAGATTTTATTAGTTAATTAGATTGATTAGTGTGTAAATGGTAAATTTTCTTATTGAAGTTGGAAACTATGTTATTATTTTTCTATTCTAACATCACTCATCTCCATACTTTCATCTCATCCTCCAAATTTTTCATTCATTGTCATTTTTTGGGTTCATGAGTGTGGAAGTGATCTAGACCACCCATGAATTAGAACCCCAAATTTATAAAATTCAAATTTAAATTTAAAACATTGATCACCTTTTTAATAGTAATTATGAGTTGAATAAAGTGTGAATTGTGGCAAACTGCATCCTTGGGTGGTGTATTTAAAGACTAACCCTAATGGAATGAATCATATAGGATAACTAGGATAACATGCATCTAGAGTTCAATTTGCAAGCGGAAAAAATAATCTACATCATCACATCATCTTAAGATCATCACAATATTTTCATTCATAGCTGTAAATTCAATTTACCAAGGGTGTGACTAAGGAGAACCCTAATGAATCCATAGATTCTTTAAATGTGTTAATAAACACCACCCATCCTTATCAAATTTAAATTTTTAAACAATGATGCAAACCATATTGCAAACTATGAGAACTTATTAGACCATCTTCTTGAGTTTCAAAGTCACATCCATCTATCAAGTTTAGGTCCTTGCACATGAATCTAAACTTGGATAGAGTATAGTTATATTTATAGGTCAATAAAAATATAAAATTTTGAAACCTTGGAAAATGTATTTATGACACCTAAGTAGATTCTAAGTTACAACAAAATTAAAATTAAGTACACATGTGATTAATTTATTTAATTTCCTAGTTTTAATTGAGATTTTAATTTTCATGAATTTCAAGTGTTTATCCTAACCCATTTAATCTAGGTTAATTGATTGCTATTTGGTTGTAATTATTTGATTATCCTAGACCATTTTATATAAAGGTATTTTTTGTTAAGATCAAGGTACCATTTACATTGTAATCATATGTGTTATTCACATGTATCCAACACTCTTGGAATATTTCCTTGGATTCCTAGGGTGTAATTGATAATTAATTTTATAATTTAGATTCCCTAGAATTTTGGCTTTAGTTGGTATATGTATTCATGAAGGAGGTGGAGTTGGTAGTTACAATTATGAAGCTATTTTTAAAAAATTCTCAACTTGGGTTTGAGAATTGAGTAGTAGAGCATATTGAATATTGTTTGTGGGTCCCATATGAGTTGGGTGATGATTTTGTATGCTTACCCTAGGATATGGGACAATATAGATGAGTTACAAGTCAAATATATTGTCTATTATTGGTGTGTATGTGTTGTTTTATATTCATGGCTCATTTAGAGTTACATTTACTATTCTCAAAAGAGCCTCTTCATTTTGTATGTGAAAGTGTTTTACATTTTACAATTATTTGATGGTACATTATTTTGGAAAACCATTTATGGTATACCTCTCCATTCCTCTTAAAATTAGAGACATGAGATAGTAGTTTGATAATATTATTTTATAGGTATACAAGTGTTATTGAAGTGTTATCAAAGAGTGTTAGTGTGTGAATGCATCTCATATTTTAATATTAATACATACTTTACCTCTTACTCATGTGAAGTAAGAAAAAAAGGGTTTCTCCATGTAATTTTGATATCTTCTTATCTATTATGACTTTCAATCCTTCTATCCTTGATGAACTTATGAATTTTTATGCACTATGGATGATATATTTTTTGTAGAGGTGTTATTGAATCATGTACTTTATTTTCCTCCTTTATTGATTTGGTTAGTGCCTATACTTTTCTTTGAGATTCAATCATCTCGCTAGTCCATAACTTCAGGTTGATCCTATTATTTGTATAGATTATGATGGTGATGAGCATGCATACAATGAGGCTTTACCTTATAATAATGCTACACTTTGTGTTATAGATATAAATTTTTTTATACCTTCTTGACCTTTTCAAGACATTACTACACCTTGAGTGATGATCTCTCTCTTACATTTCATGCTAGCCATATGTCTATCCCCATATATGTTTTCTTTAGATGAGTTGTACATTATTTCATAAATGATGATGTGCTTATTAGGTAATATTGGCCCTCTATTCCCAAGGACGTTCACTTAGCATACACTAATTATTCTTAGGTACTCGTAAAGGAATTATGTTAGCTATATTTGGTTATCATATATATCATTACAATCAATATGTTAAGGGTATATAATGCACCTTCACATAAGTTTTTTCCTTAACGCTACTCAATTGTATATGGTTATGAACAAAATAATCATTTTTATGTGGCTTCTTTGACATTAAAATTCTTCCACTTAATGAGATATTCTATGGTTATTCTAGTCCTCAAATTCTTTGATGTGTGCTTCTTTCAATCCTCTCTAAAACTAAAATTTTCACATTAACAAAGAGAATAAATGTTGTGTAATTTAGGGGCTTGCCTTGGTCAAACCCCATTGTAGTGTTTCCACTTCCACAATGGAAATTTCAATGATAAAAATGGATAATTGATAGGAAGGAATGATAAATCAACAAAGTGTTGCAGCTCACCACCCTTCAATAGCTTCCTTGAAGGACTAAATCCATGCACATCACTTCAAGGTCTTGGATCTTGCTTGCTTGATAAACACATATGAACTCACATAAGCTTTGACACGATGTTAGGATCTTGAATTGTTGCAATAAAGCTCTAAAATGTTTCTCTTGACTTGCTTGATAGTTCTCTTAATGTCAAATTATTGCTAGATAATTTCACTTAGATTTTAAATGATGCAATAACTAGGTATTTATAGGCATTTTTTAATTTCTCAAAAATTAAATCTCAAAAGTCAACATTTGCAACTTGAATTTTGAATGTTAAAATGTTGACACAAACATATCCAAATTTGGTCCTCGATAAAATAGGAGGACCCATACGCCCTAGGGTGAATGGGTCTTGGCCCTATTTTCCAGGACATTAAGTGTTGGGGGAAAACTATCAATTGGATGTATTTGTTCAATGCTTGCAATTTCTCAAAAGATGGTACAAATGAGCCTTGAAATGCATAATTTAGGAAACTAGTTGCTCAATCAGGCTTAATAATTTAGGGGGGACAAAACATAGTGTGAAATTGTCAAGGGTGACAATTTATGATGCTACATTTTGTTGAAAATGAAGGTAAAATTGTAGTAAAATTAGTTTAAAATTTGTAAATCTTGTGTAACTGTAGATTCAATTTTAGTATTCTTTGTCACAATCTATTGTATATGATTAATATTGAATTAGATCAATTTTAATATTGTATAAAGTAGACAGAAGATTGATAGAAGAAATATAAGATAGAATAGAAAGGACACCACATGTACGTGGAGAAAACCCTTTCGGGTAAAAAACTCCACCAAAATTGTTCTTGCTTATATTATTTAACCTTTGAATGAGTTACAATAATACTGATTCAATTCTCCTTGATGTGCTTCTTTGTTCTTCAACAAATCTTCTTCACAACCTGCAATATTTTCTCACAAAACTCTCTCATACAAATGGCTGCAATAATAGACAATAATTTTTTTTACAAACTCATAAGAGTTAACATTTATAATATCACAAAGCCACTTGAGAAAATTCCACACCTAGGGTTGCCAAGGTGAGTTCAAACATGATTGACAAAGTCAAACAAGAGTCTCCCTCAAAGTTGGCGCCCAACACTGAAGTGTTAACCTCGTAGTTATCAAAAATATCTTTTGCAAGCTCATCCTCAAAGAAGGCGTCCATTCTAGGTCCCACTTAATTGAGCATTACAAATATATTTTTCATGCATTGGTTGTATCTCAAAGATGCCAACTTGGGCACCCAAGGTGGGACCAAGTTAATCTTTGTTAACTGAAACACATTTGTTACCGATTCATGCAAAACAATGTGCATGCATGATCCTTCATCTGTTAACTAAATGTATCAACCTATTATCTATCCATACAACTCAAGTCAATTGAGATTAACTAACATGCAACTGAAGATAACTGAAACATAATTGAACTGAACTGAACTTCAATTGAACTAAACTGAAATTCAATCCCTATTTTATAGGTACTCAACATGCATGAATCAAAATGCCTATTTTGTAGGAACCTAGGATGCATTCTTGAAGTGTACTCAATTCACCAACCAGTTAACTGAACCAAAGGTGAGACCCACCTCCCATGTAGGTGCCCATGTGCTCCTATTTTGTAGGAGCTCTCCCAAGGCATCCCCACATGCTCCTATTGTTTAGGAACAACTACAATTATCAAATTAAATGTTTATTTCATTTCAAATTAATCCCTTCCTAATCTTAGAGTTGTGAAACCCATTCCAAAGACTTAGGAGACACATGAAATAAGTGTAGAATGCAATTAAATGGCATTCTAATCCCAACATTCTCCCACTTGACATTATCATTGCAATTATTCTAAACTAGGAATCATTTAATATAAATCAAGTACAGGACTCAAGGCCAATGGCCTTCCTGCACCAAGAGAACTTTTCTGTAGGAACTAGTTTCGTAAGATAATCTGCAACATTGACCAAAGTGTCAACTTTCTCAATCAATACCTTCCCACTCTCAATCATTTCTCACACAAAGTGATACTGCACATCAACATGCTTAGTACGAGCGTGATACATAGGATTTTTGGCTAAACAAATAGCACTCTGACTATCACATTCAAGTTTAATTTGCTTGTAATTAAAACCAATACCTTTCCCAAGTCTCTGTAACCAAACTGCCTCTTTGGAGGCATGTGTAGCAGCCATGTACTCTACTTCTATGGTGGAAAAAGCAACCATGGGCTGCCTCTTACTCATCCAACTAACCGCAGCTCCAAACAAAGTAAACACATAACCACTTGTTGACCTCTGACTATCCAGGTCTCCTGCCCAATCTGAATCGACAAAACCCTATATGTCCAATGATCTATGCATAATATCAATATCATTAGCACCTTGATAAACCAGATAGTAATCAAAAGTACCTCATAAATATCTAAAAACCCTCTTAACATAAGTCCAATGTTCTTTACCAGGGTTAGACATAAACCTACTTAGAACTCCCACTACTTGGGCTATATCTGGTCTTGTACAAACCATTGCATACATCAAACTACCAACTGCACTAGCATAAGGAATCTCAGACATTTCCTCATAATCAAAATCAAATTTAGGATTCATGTGTAAACTTAACTTCATGCCAACTGGTAAAGGAATATTAATTGGTTTACTAACATGCATGTTAAACCATTTCAAAATAGTATCAACATAGTTGCTTTGACTTAAGCAAAGATTTCTATTACCTCTATCTCTATTGATCTCCATACCAAGGATATATTTTGCAACCCCTAGATCTTTCATCTCAAATGTGTTAGAGAGTTGTGCTTTCAATTCTTTGATCATTACCTTGTTGTTACCAATAAACAACATGTCATTAACATACAAGATAATAATTAAAAGTTGATCATCAATTATTTTTATGTAAACACAATGATCTTCCTCACTCCTAACATAACCTATTTTTAATGCAAAAGCATCAAATAGTATCAACATAGTTGCTTTGACTTAAGCAAAGATTTCTATTACCTCTATCTCTATTGATCTCCATACCAAGGATATATTTTGCAACCCCTAGATCTTTCATCTCAAATGTGTTAGAGAGTTGTGCTTTCAATTCTTTGATCATTACCTTGTTGTTACCAATAAACAACATGTCATTAACATACAAGATAATAATTAAAAGTTGATCATCAATTATTTTTATGTAAACACAATGATCTTCCTCACTCCTAACATAACCTATTTTTAATGCAAAAGCATCAAACTTCTGGTACCACATTCTTGGTGACTGTTTCAATCCATATAAAGATCTCTTTAACCTGAAAACCAATTCTTCTTTTCCTTTTACAACAAAACCATCAGGTTGCTTCATATAAATCTCCTCATCAAGATACCCATCCAAAAAAGTAGTTTTCACATCCATTTGCTCTATCTCAAAATCAAAAGCAACAACAATAGATGAAAGGAATCTAATTGAAGTTAGTTTAGCAATAGGAGAGAAGATTTCATTAAAGTCAACTCCCTCTCTCTGGGAGTAGCCCTTGGCTACTAGTCTAACCTTGTACCTTTCGAGATTACCATCTACTCCAATTTTATTTTTAAAGATCCATTTACAACCAATGGACTTTCTTCCTTTGGGAAAACTCTCAAGATCCCACATATCACAAGTATCCAGGGAAATCATTTCCTCATGCATAGCTTGTGTCCAAATCTTGTTCTCATCCAAAGCTATAGCTTCCCTGTAAGATCTAGGTTCATCATTAGTACTTAACAAAGCAAATATACAATGGAAATCAAGTGGGCTATACCTGTCAATGGGATTCCATTGTCTTGTGGATCTTCTCAATGGGGTTTCTTCCACTTCCTCAATATGCTCATCATGAGCATCTATCTCAGAAATCTGTGAACTCTCCTCATCTAATCCATCTAATTGTTATTCAACATGTGCATCTTCTTGCTTCTTAGTATTTTCCTCAAAATGCATTGTTCAAGAAGTATCCTTCTCCTTTGGTTGTTCTTCCCCTGAATAAGCTCTAAATTCCTTGAAAATCACATCTCTTAACAAAGTAATTTTTTGGGTTAGAGGATTCCAAAGCTTGTAACCTTTTACATTTTCACCATAACCTATGAATATGCATTTATGTGCTTTTGGATCCAAATTAGATCGCTTTTCTTTAGGCACATGAACAAAATCCTCACAACCAAAGATCCTTAAATGTGCAACACTAGGATTCCTACCTAACCACATTGCATAAGGGGTTTTATCTTCAATAGATGAACTAGGAGATCTATTAATTAAATAACAAGAAGTGCATACAGCCTCAACCCAAAGGCACTGATCTAGCTTAGCACTACTTAACATTCTCCTAGCTCTTTCCATTACGGTTCGGTTCATCCTCTCTGCTACTCCATTTTGTTGAGGGGTCTATGGAGTAGTTTTATGTCTCACAATTCCTGCATGTTTACAATAATCATCAAAATCCGAGAACAATATTCACCACCATTATCTGATCTCAACACTTTTATCTTATGATCTGATTGTTTCTCAACTAAAGCCTTAAATTCCTTAAACTTATTGAACACATCAAATTTTTTATACATAAAATAAATCCAAGTGTATCTTGAGAAATCATCAATAAATGTAACATAATATCTAGATTTTCCAATAGAGTCAATATCCACAAGACCCATAACATCTGAGTGAATAATCTCTAATAATCTTTTAGCTCTATTTGTTCCTTTAGGAAATGAAGATTTAGATTGCTTTCCAAACACACAATGCTCACAAAAATTATTTTTGCCAATATTATAATCAGGAATACTGTCAACCAATTTCTTATTAAGAATGGTCCTAAGACCTTTTTCACCTATGTGGCCCAATCTATGGTGCCACAACATACATGTATTTTCAACTTCAGTTACATTGGTTGATTTATTCAAATTGGAGGTATTCAGATTAAACAAAGTCCCAATCCGAGATCCTTTAGCAACCACCAAATTCCCCTTCACCAATCTGCAACCACTTTTATCAAATGTCACATGCATTCCAGAATCATTAAACTTTGATACAAAAAGTAGATTTCTAGCAAGTCATGGAATATGTAAAACATCATTAAGGGTATTAACCCTACCATCACTGAAACACAACTTTACCTCTCCTTTTCCCACAATCTTTGTTGTGCTATTATCTCCAAAGAAGGCATTGCCTCCATCATATTCAATATACTTTGAGAACCACTCCTTGTTAGGATTCATATGATAGGAGCAACCTAAATCAATAAGCCAAGAGTCATCACTAACATTCTTACATGAAATAATCAATGCATCATTACCATCATCCAAGGATTTCTCATTAGAAGCATCAAAATTATTTTTCTTGCTCTTACAATCCTTCTTTATGTGTCCTAGTTTCCTACAGTTCCAACACTTTACCTTACTCTTACTAGGGGTTTTAGACCATCCTTTAGACTTACCCTTTCCTTTCTTGTCTCCCTTAGATTCATTTTCCTTAGGCCTACCTCTTACAAACAAGGCATCTTGGGAGCCCATTTTAGACTTCCTCCTCATCTCCTCTAATAGGAGAGTAGGAATTATATTGTCCATCTTCGGATATGCACCACTACCACTGATGGAAACAATTAGATTTTCCCAAGATTCTGGTAAAGAACAAAGTAACAAAATGCATTTATCATCATCTTCTAGCTTTACATCTACAGATGCTAACAGACTCATAATCAAATTAAAAGCATTTAAATGATGTGCAACAAAATTACCATCTTTTATCTTTAAAGAATATAATTGTCTTTTCAGATACAACTTATTAGTAAGGCTTTTAGTTTGATAAATATCACCTATCCTCTTCCACAAATCAAATGCAGCCTTTTCATCTGAAACATTCAAGAGAACAACATCAACAAGACATAATCTTATTGTTCCTCTTGCCTTCTTATCTAACTTAGCCCAATCCTCATTTGACATTGATGTAGGTGTCTTTGTCTTATTACCTACATCTAACCACTGATATCTCTCTTCAAGGAGATCTTCCATTTTTAATTTCCACATCTCATACCCAGATCCATTGAACCTTTCAATATCTAAACGAGAAGTAGAACTCATTGCAACACACTAATTTTTCAAATCAGCAATTGACACAATATTAAAAGCTCCCACTACAACCAAAAAACCTTCAAACTTTTAAGAGAAAGGTGTCCCAAGCTCTACCCAACCTCTAGCTCTGATACCAAATGTTGAAAATGAAGGTAAACTATAGTAAAATTAGCTTAAACTTTGTAAATCCTGTGTAACTATAGACTCAATTTTAGTATTCTTTGTCATAATCTCTTGTGTATGATTAATCTTGAATTAGATCAATTTTAATGTTGTAGAAAGTAGACAGAACATTGATAGAAGAAATATAAGACATAATAGAAAGGACACCACATGTACGTGGAGAAAACCCTTTCGGGTAAAAAAACTCCACCAGAATTGTTCTTGCTTGTATTATTTAACCTTTGAATGTGTTACAATAATATTGATTCAATTCTCCTTGATGTGCTTCTTTGTTCTTCAACAAATCTTCTTCACAACCTGCAATATTTTCTCACAAAACTCTCTTATACAAATGGCTGCAATAATAGACAATAAACTTTTTTACAAACTCATAAGAGTTAACATTATAATATCATGAAGCCACTTGAGAAAATCCATGCCTAGGGTTGCCAAGTTGAGTTCAAACATGATTGAAAAATTCAAACAAGAGTCTCCCTCAAAGTTGGTGCCCAACACCAAAGTGTTAACCTCGTAATTATCAAAAATATCTTCTGCAAGCTCATCCTCAAAGAAGGCGTCCATTCTAGGTCCCACTCAACTGAGCATTACAAATATATTTTTCATGCATTGGTTGTATCTCAAAGATGCCAACTTGAGCACCCAAGGTGGGCCCAAGTTAATCTTTGTTAATTGAAACACATTTGTTACCGATTCATGCAAAATAATGTGCATGCATGATCCTTCATCTGTTAATTAAATGCATCAACCTGTTATTTGTCCATGCAACTCAAGTCAACTGAGATTAACTAACATGCAACTGAAGATAACTGAAACATAACTGAACTGAACTGAACTAAACTAAACTAAACTTCAATCCCTATTTTATAGGTACTCAGCATGCATAAATCAAAATCCCTATTTTGTAGGAACCTAGGATGTATTCTTGAAGTGTACTCAATTCACCAACCAATTAACTGAACCAAAGGTGAGACCCACCTCCCATGTAGGCGCCCATGTGCTCCTATTTTGTAGGAGCTCTCCCAAGGCATCCCCACATGCTCCTATTGTTTAAAAACAACTACAATTGTCAAATTAAATGTTTATTTCATTTTAAATTAATCTCTTCCTAATCTTAGAGTTGTGAAACCCATTCCAAAGAATTAGGAGACATATGAAATAAGTGTAGAATGCAATTAAATGGCATCCTAATCCCAACATAGTGTGAAATTTTCAAGGGTGACAATTTATTATGCTAAATTTAGCCCCCACTTTAGTGAGGGTATGAAATTACTCTCATAATCACATTAAAGTAGAAAATCTATGTCAATAGGGGTTTCATTGTCTAAATGTTGAAGAGATAGGATGAAAAAGGATCTAGGGGGAGTGTGCAAGACCCCACGATCTAATATCCCATGGAAATAAAACATAAGCACAAAGGAACACAAACATGTATGCAACACAACAAGATAACATACACAAACATACAATGCCAAAATAAAATGCAAAAAGAGGGTATGGATAATCATGGGCTAGCAAGTTGTGTTATTCTAGGATCCACACCAAAGGTGTTCATGACTCACACAATAGAAAAGTTTAATATTTTCTAGGTGAATCATAAAGAGGAAGGCCACTCAGGATAGTAAAGTTCTATATTCACTAGGTGAGTACCCATAACAAGGTATCTAAATGAGAAACACACTAGGTCTAGTGAAGTCCCATGTTCACCAAGCGTGCACCCATCTCAACCATACCAAGAGTTATACTCCCTAATAAGTCCGATAAGGTTCCAAAAAATGATCAAAATTCTATACCAATGCAACACTAAGTTCAACACCTATGATCAAAGTGGGGAAAATATTCTAATATCAATGCACCACTAAGTCCAATGTGTGTGAAAAAAGTGAAGAAAATAATGCCAATGTATGCCCCCACCTTAAAGAAATTACAAAACACCATAGCATGAGAAATTTATTTAAGGTAAACAAATGATAAATTCCATGCCACAAAAGGTCACAAGAGCTTATTTGGAAATCCCTATTCCAATGATATGTTTCCAAATAAAGTGACATCATGATAAGGGGTTGCCCCCAAATGCAATACAACAAAAAATAGAGATGAACAAAGGAGGGATCCATGGATCTGGGATCAGTATATGTCTCTACTATGGTGATATAATAGAGCATAGAACTGACATCATTCCCCAAATTCTTGTGGAACAATGAACACAACAGAGGAATGACATATAGAGAGAGGGAAAAACAAAATTTTGGGTCAACATGGAAGAAACCTAAATGTCTTAACGCATTGCATCATCTCCAAAAGGAAAAAACCAAGACAAAAATAAAATAAAAAGTTGATGACATATAGAAGAATGGAGATACAAATAGAAGAATGTCACGAAAAATTCATTTTCTTTATACCCTTGCACCAACAGAGCAACAAGGTTCATCCAAAGAAAACTCACAAACATAAAGAAACACCAAAAACCACAACATGGGGGATCACATCATGTGCATGCAAACACAAAGAACACATAAAACAAACACAAAGGAGTACCACACATGAAATCTAACCTAAAGCAAGTTGTCAACATCCCAATCTTGCTCATCATATAAGGAAGGCATACAATTAACCAAAGGGACTACACCAAGTGTCATACTAAGAGCATCACCAGGTTCAACATGTGATGGGTCACTCTCATTAGGAGGATCTTCATGGCTGCCCCCATATAAATTCATGTTCTTTGAAAATAACACATTAAGCTCATTATGCACTTGTTCATCAAATTAGCAATTTGATCTTCATCATCCAAATTAATCATAACATGATGTTTTACAAAAATAGTAGTTGTATGTTCTTGTTTCACTTCTTGTTTTAGTTCCATGTCTTATTTTGGTGAAAGTTGTAATTCTTCTTGAGTTTTTTGCATAGGTGTTTGATTTTCATGCACTATTTTATTCTTCTTCCAATTAACGAGAAATAGCACGACGCCTATGCCTACGCTCTTTAGCATTTCAATTCCTTCTTGCATTATTTTCAATTTGTGATGGGGTAGGAGCAGGTTTCTCGACCATTGGTTTCTTTTCTTCCCTTAAGGGAGGAACTGAAGGAACCACTGGGGGTTGGGAAATCACTGTCTCTTTAGGCCTTTACACTTTTTTTTACCTTGGGAGGCACAAAAGGAATCATTCGATTATCTCTTGGTATTTTATCGATATGGGTGGAGGAACTACGATATATTTACCTTGGTTACTTGGAAGGGTCTTTTCTTTGAGCATGAGTTCATCCATAAGTGGTGGAGGAGGAACAATCATAGTCTTATCATTTTCAATAATATTGGTAAGAGATAACTCTGTTATGCGCTTTGCCTTAAACTTTTGGTATGACTTGAAAAATAAATCCTCACAAGGCTTGATAGGTTCCATAGGTTGAGGAAAAAATAAATCTAATGAAATGTTCCTATGGGAAGACAAAGGATTAAACCCACAATGATGCACTATAAATATTTCATTTTCAAATGGGAACTTTATGCACTTGTGAATAACCGACGAGACGACATTCATGGATCATTGCCATGGGTAGTCTAACTTCACACAAAATTGGTTTGACATTAGGATGATGGAGAATGATACATCTAATTATTTCATTCCAATCTTAAGAGGAAGAATTAGCAAACCTATCATAGGTTTTGCAAAACCATAATGAGTTTTCAATCATGCTTTCTATTATTCATAGGAATCTTGATAAATTTTATGCACAAACAAGAATTCCTTAGTGATCGCATTCTCTATACACACGAGATCAATGAGTATCCCAGTTGTAGGCTTGTCATTGATACATTCACTTATGTAAAGAGGACCATAAGGTGCATGTATGGATGGGTCAATATGGGTGAAAGAAATGTTAGGTAACAAAGTGGTTTGGCCCTTACGAGGTTGAACGTCGATGAGAGTGACCATATCTTGTAGGTCATCCTCATAATCACTCCTATTACCATTGTTATCATCATTCATGTCATCAGTCTTATCAACATCACAAGCTTGCAAAAAGTTGCATGAATGTTTTGGAATTGGATTGGTAAAAATTTACAAGTTTTGATTTGGTAGGGCAACAATTTTATTTCCTTGATTATTAACACCGCCCAAATAGATGTGATTAGAATCAATGAGGTCTTGAACTTGATGTTTAAGACACATGCATCATTTTGTATCATGTCCACTTGTACGATGATATTGAAAAAAGGAATTTGGATTGTAACTTGGAGGTAGAGGTTTGGTTGTATTCACTGGTCTAACCAGAGGCAAGCATATTAAGTTCTTGTTCAAAAGTTGTAACATGATCGAACGGAGGGTGTCAGGTAACTAGGTGAATTGTCTATCACGTGATATAAATTGGTATGAGGTTGAAATTATGGCAACAACTTGACGGTCAATGTGGTTGGTTGTTTGAGGTGTATGTAACTTGATAAAGTTTTTGTTTTGCTTCTTGAATGATTGATAGTTGTTTTGAGGTACGGATTTAGGTTTCCCAGTAGGAGTAGATGAAGATGTCTCTTCATACTAACTAACCGAATTTTGATAATCATGAGGTTTATACATAAATGTATAAAGGATAGACATTTCATCAACAAGATCTTATCCCTTATGTCAAGTTACAAGTTTTTAATGAACACTCTTTGAACATTTGCATCAGGAATAGTAAGATTGACTTGTGAATAAAGCAACTGATAGTACTCTATAAAGTCTATGAACTTTTCATTTTTCTTTTTTTTACATCACACTAAATCGGTTATTGTAATTTTAGGTCTAATGTTGACTTGGAAATGTTGGAGGAAGGCCTCAATAAGCCCATTGAAAGAGTGGATTGAGTTATTTGGCAACAAAAAAAACCATTCTAGAGCCATGTATTTCAAGAACCTAGGAAAGAGTTTATCCAAGAGTTTATCTTCAAAAATGAAGTCATTACACAATGTTGTTATATGATTGCTAGGGCCTCCTTTACAATTTTACTTGTCAAATTTGGGTATCTCTCTATTTTGTGGTATTGGTGTTTTCAAGATTTCAAGTGACAATGGGCTCCTTTTAACACATTGCAATGGTTGTCTATTTTGGTTTTGGTTCAATGTTGAGATTTTTGTTGAAGTGAGGTTACATTTTTCAAAATTTGGTTAATAATCAAATCATTGGTTGATATGTTTTGGGAATGTGATGAATATGGTGGGATTGCGTAAGTTCTTGGTTGACTACTATGTTACAAATTTATGAGAGGGGGTGAAACTTGAGGTGTCACATGTGAGGACCCAAAACTATAAGGATTTTCAGTGGAAAGGCCTAATGTTGGAGTTATACCAATGCTTTTTTGTATCGTTGAAGCAACAATTGGGTTTGTGTATGTGGGAATAGAGGCTATAGTTGTTGGGAGGGAGACTTGATTTCCTACTTGACCTTGAGTGTATCCCAAAGCTTGAGTGCAACTAGCCATTGTAGGTATATGAGCATCAATTATATGGGCGAGGCTATGCAAAACCTCTAATCATTGATCATAATTAATCAATTTCCTCATGTTATCTATTATAGGGACCATTGTACCAATTAGATATTCAATACTCACACAGTCTTGAAATCTTTCTAAATATTTTTCCAATTGTTTCAGTTTGTCTTCAAGAACATGTGCAACAACAATCTCACTATCCGTAAAAATAGGTGATTGTAAGGTTGTCATTGGTATGGTAGCATTAGGGATAGAGTCAAAAATGGGTTGAGTATTGACAACACTATGCATGAAAAAGTTGGAAGACTCGGGATCCACAATGAATGTAACAACGTGGGATGCCATAAATCTACCACTACATCTCACTAAAGTATTTGAAATATGACACTAGGTCATGAAGCTCATGCGAGTTTAAAAACACTAAGTGTACCCAAGATGAACACTAAACTTTCAATTAACCACAGTAAAATATTTAGAAACAAAATTCAAACAACAAAATCAGACAAAGAATATAGTAAGAAATATTTGTACAAAATTTGGTTGAGCCAATAGTAAGAGGACAAAGGTTCCCAAGAGCGTCTATGTCCTAGGTAAGTTTTCCATCAATTCAAAGTTTGACTATGTGTGATTCTACTTAAGGATTTTGGGTCTAGTTGTAGACAAGTTTGACAGTGAATATTTTTCTAAATTTTTCTTAATTTATGCCAATGCAAGTGTGTGAGAATATGTGAGCAATAAATGAAAATTTTGAATGTATATATGATCTAAGTGATTGAAATGAACCCTATGGAAACCTATGATAAAAAATGATATGCAATTTTTAAAATTTTAAAATTTTTTATGACGCAAAAGTGAAACCCTAAATGAATAATGCAAGACAATGCAAAACTTAAATCTAGGATAAAATTTCAAAAGGTATGTAATGATAATAGGTTATGTTCACCAAAGTGAAACAAATAAAAATGAAACCCTAGGTCTAATGTGTAAACCTAGGATTCAAATTTTGTTGTGTGTGGTGTTGTTTGTGTCTTTTTCTATTGTTTCATTAAGATGGAGATCAACAAGGTGTGTAGATTGAATTTCAAACTTGAAGGTGAGCCAATCAAACCTAGATATGCATATTTTAGGGTCTTGGAATGGTTTGAAATTGATTGAAATGGATTAACCTAATTAGACTATGTGACCTAATATGAAAAATGTAAGATACCAACAATTTACAAATATAAATAGAGAATTATAGGTATACATGGAAAGGGCAAGGGGCTATGTACCTATCCCGAAAAGTTGTTGCTGGTCTAAATACATGGACAGAGTCACCTAGGGGAATATGGGTCCCTGTGTGGGTGTCCTAAAACAATTTTTTAGTCCTCTTATGACATATTTGAGGTTTTGATTCCTGATTGTAAAGTCCTCAAAACACAATCAAATAATTTTGTAGGTGACTTTTCGTGAGTTGACAAGAAGTAGGGCTTCAATTGTAACAATGAACAATTTGTCTTTAAGATTGAACTTCCAATCCTTTCTAAACTTGAAATCTGCACATTCACAAAGAGAAGCAATGTTGTGCCATTTAGGGGCTTTCCTTGGTCAAACCCCATGTTAGTATTTCCACTTCCACAATGGAAATGTCAATGATAAAAATGGATAATTGATAGGAAGGAATGATGAATCAACAAAGTGTTGCAGCTGACCACCCTTTAGTTGCTTCCTTGAAGGACTAAATTCATGCACATCACTTAAAGGTCTTGGATCTTTCTTGCTTGAATTCTTGAATTTCTTGGAGACCTACAACAAGGGGTAGCCTTCACAAACAATGATAGAATAAACACATATGAACTCACATAATATTTGACATGATGTTAGGATCTTGAATTGTTGCAATAAAGCTCTAAAATGTTTCTATTGACTTGCTTGATAGTGCTCTTAATTTTTACTTATTGCTAGATAATTTCACTTAGATTTCAAATGATGCAATAACTAGGTATTTATAGGAATTTATCTAATTTATTGAAAATTAAAACCAAAAAGCCAACATTTGGAACTTAAATTTTGAATGTTAAAATGTCAATGTTGACATATCCAAAATTTGTGCTTGAAAAAATAGGGGGACCCATACACCCTATTAAGTGTCCTAGCCCTATTTTTCAGGACATTATGTGTCAACGAAAAACTATCAATTGGATACATTTGTTCAATGCTTGCAATTTCTTGAAAGATGATACAAATGGGCCCCAAAATGCATAATTTAGGAAACTAGGTGCTCAATTATGCTCAATAATTTAGGGGGGATACAACATAGTGTGAAATTGTCAAGGGTGAAAATTTATGATGCTACAATACCTTAATAAGTATTTAAATCAAACAAAATGGAAAATCAAAAATAACTACAACCAAACCCAACTACAATCTTAACCCAAAATGTTGTTACTAGGTCAAGATAGAATGGCTACATATAACCCCTATATAGTTGATATGATTATGCAAGCATGACCCACATAAGATATATCTATTGAATGTTCACTTAAGAATAATTCCTTGGCTATATTGATAATCATAGTTGTACATGAATGACTTACTTACTACTAAACTACTAATTTATGTTTTTGATTTGATGGTGTGAGATTGTTGTATGGTCACAGACCAATGCCTATCTCTTGGGCAACAAAATTACAACACATTGAGAAAAGAGCAAAATAAAATAAAATAAAATGGAGATATGTATTTGTATACAACAAATATCATGGAATTATGCAATAGAACATGCTTAGTAATCTGTGACATAGTTGCATATATTCTTATATAAAATGAGAGAGATTGTTATAATACTTGCAACATTTTTAGAATATTTTAATATTCATCTAACTCAATCTTACATCCATGCCAACAACTGTGACATGGAAAAATTCTTGGTTATGACCAAGAAATATTCTTGAATATACACCTAATGCCTTAGAGACATTATGCAACAAAATCCACCTAAAGCATTAATCTTATGTGATTCTAGAGGCTTATAACCAAAAAATGAACCAAATTGGCATCATTCGATGCCTTGCATATTTTTTGCATCTAGAGACCACATTTAAACCCCCTAAAAATGACTATAATTCTCTTATAATAGAAACAAGGCATCCAACCATAATCTATAGCATTGTAGCACCAAGAAGATCCATGGCTTAGATGCACTCCCACCCATAATGGGTGCCTCAAATTGAACAACAAAATTGGAAATAACTTTTGGTAGGTGGGTGACCCTTTCCAATCATAGAGGGTTGGTGGGATCAAAATTTTCCATTAAGGTGAGTAGGTGCATAACGCCACTTCATTTGGCACCAACAACCCCAATTTGAACTTGTATTTCCTCCATATTGTGAGCTCCCTTTTTTTGAATGTTGGACCCCCATGGTGTGCAAACTATTGGATAATTTTTTTCCTAAAATTGATGGTTCATAAACCTTGATGTCTCTTTTATAGAGAATGGTACCCACCACCAAGTCAAGTCAATCACCCCAACAAATGGCACAACATAAAAAATACACATTACTTTGCATACTACACCAAGGTAACACATGGAGGCCTCACACCTCATCGACAATTTCAATATTTCATCTTATGGTTGAGCCTTAAGTGTGAAGGGCCCAACCAAATGCTAACTCAAACAAACTAACTAATGACAAAATTGTTTGAAATTGTTATTACGAACAAGGTTCAAAAAATACAAAACACTTATACATGTGTCTCCCCATTTCCTTCACTTTCAAGAAAATATGGGTTCTTAAAACCCCATTGATGATTGCAGGTGGTTATGAAACCACCTCAAACCTCTACCAAGCCAATGAATATGTGTTCACCCTTCACCTTTCAATAGGTTTTAAAAACTACGTTGGGCTTTGATAAGGTTTTCAAAATCATGTCAAGAGCCAACAATGGTTTCAAAACCATCTCAAACTCCAATGAGCATAAAACTTATCCTTTCCCTCACTTTCTTTGTCAATCAACAAAACATGATGATAAAAGAACCACCATCGACAACCGTTTGTGGTTATGAAAACATCTCAAATCCCTACCATATTTGAATTCTTCAAAAAAAATTAAAATCACTATCGAGATTTGACAAGGTTACAAGAACCTTTTCAGGAGCCAACATAGGTTCTTGAACCACTTTACTATGTTGAGGATCCATCTCCCTTTGCTTTCACAAAAGTTATGAAAACCTTATCAGTCATCGACAAGGTTGTGAAAACATTTGTCGAGATCTGAAAAAGGTTTTAGAAAATTCCTAACTCATTGAAACAAAAATTATTTGTATATTTTCAATTGAAATTGTAAGGTTATAAAACCAACATCAGGATTTGACAAGCTTGTGAGAACCTTGTTGACTCTCGACAAAGGTTTCTTAATCTCCAAAAATTGTTGATGAAGACAACCAAAATGAATATAATAGGTTAGAAAACCTATGTTGGACTGAAAATATTTTTAAAACCTTATCAAATCCCAAGAGAGGTCTTAGAACCCCCACAAAAAGATGACATTAAAATACTTTTACAAATTTTAAAAGGATTAAAGAAATCATGTCAAGCTCCAACAAGGTTGTGAAAAACTTCTTAGGGCCTGACATGGATTCTGAAACCACTCAAGAAAGCTAAGGGGAAAATAAAAGAAAAGTCCCTCATACATTATGTTGAATCAACTATCAACCTGGTCCAACAAAGGTGAAAATAAGAAGGGACTCAAGGAAAAAATAGCATGATATATTTGAGTCTCAATAGGAGCTATGTACTTCTTTCCACCCATTGAACAAAATTATTATTGATCTTCAACCCTCTCAAGGTGTTTTGAGAGACAATATTGATAAGATGGATCCTAACATGAATAACATTGTTAGTAATCAACATTATTATGGCTTATATCTCTTATATCATTACTTTTATAAAATAGGTGATGTGGAGCTCTATGAACAATATGATTATGTTCTAATCGAATATTGAGAAAATTAAGAAACAAAACTAGGCTCATCCACCCTATAATAGCTTCAAATGAAAATCTATATTTGGTGAACTTAAGAGAATGGATAAGGTGGATACTACTCCTCTATCATAAAAGGTGAAGTTGATGATGGATGAATTGAAGGTGATCACTAGCCTTAAGGATTTTAATTCTCTTGGTGATTTGTGTTATTTTTTATTTGTTGTTTCTATTGTGTCTATGACTATGTTATTGGAAAAGGTGAAGTTTATGATGGATAAACTAGAGGTGATGTGGGTTATACTTTATAAAAAAAAATATAATATTTATAATGCAAGATTATAGTTTACACTATGGTGTTATCAAGCAATGTTTTGAATCACACTCAATGATCCTTCATTAAGAAGAGGAATAATATAATATTTATTTTCTTCTCAAGAAAATTACTAAAGTTTATTAAAAAAATTTAAAAAATATGTTGTACTAGAGGATAGATTCCATGTCAAGATGTTATAATTATTTTATATTTAAGATAATTAAGACAAAAACATGAAGACCCTTGAAAAATAATGTTTTTTAGTACACAAGAATTTAAATATATTTAAAAAAAATTAAAAATACAATCCATGCACTAAAGTTTCAAGTTATCAATACAAAAAAAATATTAAATGAAAAAAGAAAATTATTATAAAAAAGTGGAGGTTCCCTCAACTTCATTGTTTATAACTTATGAACTAATCAAATTATAGTGTCAATTCTATATATAAAAATAATAATAATAATTTTTTAATTTTTAAAATAAATAAAAATGTAAAATAATTTTAAGATATACATTTCACTAGTTTACATCTCACAATTCAAAACATATATTATCCATTCAAGTTATTGAAGTTAAAAAATTAGATCAATGTTGATAATTTCCTTTATAAAAAGGTGAAACAACTTTTAACTTTCACTCTAGTAGATATGGAGGATGTTAGAAATCAATGAAATTGTAATAGATGTAATTATTCAAGATTGTTGATTCAAAATAAAAATATAGTTGTTGGATGCAAGAAAAGTATTTAAGTTAGAGGTGAAAATGAATAGAAGACTTAATGGATGGACGAGAATACACTTTGAAGATGAAGAAAGTGATTTGATGAGTTAAGAAATTGAGACGTATAGAAATGAGTTTTATATTAATACAATTATGTGAAGATATATTATAGAGTAATTAGGAGGAATTGTTCATGTGCAAAATATGTTGGAGAAAGGAGAAAAAGATTGAAGTGGAAAATTATAATGCATGGTGAATTTATTATAAGATGGAATGGAAACATTGTAAATGATATTTGTAAATTTAAAATGGGAATGGAATATTTTTTTATGATGAATATGTAAATGAAAAGTCAAAGGGATTTAATTATGGTGAAGTTGTAAGCAATATAAAAATTATGTCAGTTTATTTTGAAAGGGAAAGAATGAAAAAAAAATAGAGATTAAAAAAGTCGATAAATATAAAGTTAAACTATAAAAGAACAATACATACAAGTAAAAGAATAGAGTATTGAGTGAGATAAGAATAGAGTCAAGTTGAATAGTAAAATTATGATTGAATATTTTTTAGTCAAAGTTGGTAAAGAAGTTAGAAAATAGGAATCATGAAGATTTAATCTTTAAAAGGATGCAAGAAAAAATTATTAGATGAGTATTATAATTAGATATGATGATATGAGAACATTTGAGAATAATGGGGATTTAGATTGTCATAGAGAATGTCAGAGTGACTAAAAGGTAGAAGAGAAATTGAAAATAAAAAAAGGGATGACCAATAAGTGAAGATAGATGAAAGTTCATAGGATAGTGAAATATATGAGGATAAAGAAGATAGAAAAATATGGAACTTTTGTAGAAGGTGGAATAAAAGGATCTACATAGTGGCTATATATTCTTAAGAATATTATATTCAAAAGATAGAATGTAATATTTGAAGGCACAACTAAAATAAAGATGATAATTGCATATTTGAGTGAAATTATGATGTGGATGATAGGATGTGTAACATAGAAAAATAGGTGTTTTTTTTTTTTTTCAGATTTTAATTAAGGTTATGTAAGATAGAATGTAAACTATGTAAACTAAATCTATGTACATGTGTCAAATATGCAATGCAAAAAATGAAACCTAATGGTGCAGGGCACCCTAAACATTTTAGCTTTAGGAATGCATAGTAGGTGTTTATGTTAGATTTTTGAGTTATGATCATGTAATCATTGAATAAGGTCAAATGAGGCCTATCTGTCATGTTAGAATCATCTTGGAGTCAGTTTAGGAGTTAGTGCAAGGATTGAGTGAAAGTTGCAAAAAGTTGCTTTTTACAACTTGTCATTTTTGCATGTTTGGGTTGATGGTCGGTTACTTCTGAGATCTTGTTTGTAACTATTGTTTTAGTGGATGCATGTCATGTTTTGAGATCAAAGACATCGAGGAGGAATGGAATGTAACCTTTGAAAGACAAAAAGTGGAACGAGGAGCTCTGTTTTTCAGATTTCAGTGTATTTTCTCTGTTTTTGCAACTCTGTACAGACCGTACAGTTTTGTCATAATCTAAAATTGATTTGAAGGGATTGTGTTGGGTATTATCTTTCTTTTGGGTCCTATATGATCTCGTTTCATCAGGTTTTGAGTTAGTTTGAGGTATTTTTTTGTTTACCACTTAGTAACCCTACCTTTCAAGGATTTGAAGTGAAAATGTGAGTTCTTAAGCCATTCCACCAATGTAAGATAACTAGGAATAGTGGAATGGTGTTAGTAGGTTATGTTTATTTTCTTTGTTGGATCAAGGAACATGCGATGGAGGTTCTTGGAGTTTTTTCAAGATCCTAGCCTAACATCTTCATGTGTTAGGCTAAGTAGGGTAGCTAAGAAGTAGGACAACAAGGTATAGGATTGAATGGTTGATAAAACTTGTATAATGTGTCCATTTGTGACTGGATCAAGGTGTAGGTAAGGAGTTTTTAGATTTGGAAGAAGTATTTTTGTTACTTCCTTTGTAAAGGGGGCCTAGAAGGCTTATTCCTTACCGTAGCAAACCTGATTTGAGATCTTTGCTCCAAAACACCCTATGCCTTGGAAGAAATATGTTGATGTATGCCTAAATGGGTACTTGAAAAGGCTTAGAACTCTTTTAGTGTCAACCTTCTCTAAAATATATGCCAAAATATGTCAAATTGGAAACCTAGTAGGATTGCAAAGCTAGTTAGTGAAAGTCACAATGTGGGGGCCTAGGGAGTAAAGTGGTGTTTGATTGTTGTTTAGTTAGGTCACCTCAAGCTTAATCCACCCTTGTTTTGCATCAGGTGGTATCAGAGTTTAGGCTCTTGATCAATTGGGGAAAAGTATTGTGTTGAAGCAAATAAATTGCTAGGTAAAACATTCAAAATGCCTCCAAAAGGCGGTTCAATTTTTGCTAGAGAGATTAAGGCGCTAAGAGAGTCTCAAGAGGTTATGCTATCCAGGATGAAAGAATTGGAAGACAAAGAAAAGAGAGGAAAGGGTACTACATATGAGAGTGACCCTGAAGAAGAGGAAGAAGGGGAATGTGAGAACCCTATACAAGGACCACATGAGGAGTTGGATCCTGAAGAAAAGAAGTTTCTGAAAGTGCCCAAGGCTGCAAAGGGAGATGCTCATGAAGTGAAGATGGAACTACCTATGTATGGTGGTAATATGAGTGGTGAAGAGGTAATTGAGTGGGTAAATGCCTTAGATAACTATTTTGAATACAAGGAGGTGGAAGAGGCTAACAAGGTCAAATTTTCCAAAATAAGTTGAAGGGACCAACATTGACATGGTGGAACTATATCTACGAGGAGAGGATAAAGAATGGGAAAAAAAATATTGGTTCATGGAATAATATGGTGGCTAATGTGAAAATCCAATTCCTACCAACAGATTATGAGATTCAAGTATTTAGGAGGCTACAAAACTTGAGATAAAAAGAATTGGATGTGGCAGCATATACTGAGGAGTTTCACAAGCTGACTATAAGGTATGGAAACTATGAGAATGAAAAAGAGAAAGTAGCAAGGAACTTGAACGGTCTGAGATTCAATATTCAAGATGAGATAAGTCTCACCACACCTAGGAAAATTGAAGAATGCTTTCAAATAGCCACTAAGGCAAAGGAAAAGATAAGGAGGCAAGAAAAATAGTCAAGGGGCAGAGGAAAAAGTTTTAGGGGTAGAGTAACCTCTAATGGAAGAGGAACACAAAGAGACCAAGGTGAACAAAGTTCAAACCAAGAATCAAGTGGATAATCAAGGGGAAGTTTTAGAGGAAGAATACCAAATGGGAGAGGCAGGTTCAATGGCCAAGGTAGAGGGTCTAATACCTTCTTTGGAAAGTGCTATAACTGCAACCAATATGGACATCCTACATGGAAGTGCCCGAATAAACAAGGTGCAAGCTCTCATGGTGGAGAGAGGAGAACTCAACTAGTGCAAGAAGAAGAGGAGAAAAGTGTAAACTCACCATCCATACAAGCTACCCCAGAGGTAGGAGAGACCTTAATGATTAGGAGGACATTACTCAAGGTTCCAACCAGCAAGGAACCTCCTCAAAGAAAGGCTTTGTTTCAGACAGCATGCAAATGGGTATGTGTAGGATCATGATGGGCCAAAAAGTGGCGATATGTAAGTGATATGATGGCCCATGTGGCTGGTGACCTTTTTTTAACCCAAAATTGATGAAACGAAAAGGGTTTTTAAAGGAGATTCTCATCTTTCCACCAATATAAATTATGCTTTACTTTGAATTTAATAAATTATTATTATTCATTTTCTATTTGAATTACAACTAAAGTCCTGATTGATAGACTGATTGAAAAACATCTATAGCTTTCAAACAATATCACATTTTTTGAATCTGAAACATGTGTCACATTCTATGATTTGCATACTATAGGATTAAAAAAAAATGAATTTCATGAATTTTTGACCAAGTTAAGGTGGTCAGACATACAAGTTTTTATATTTTTTAAAAGTTGTAATAAAAAATTCATAGTTAATTATTTACTTGGAAAAAAATTACAAAAAATATGTATCACATCAAGACATGAGTCCTATAATTATATCTAAAATCTTATAAAAACATATTATCATTTTATTGTGGTTAGGGTGGTCAGACATACACCTACTTATTTTTTCCCTGAAATTTAAGTACTACTGCATTGAAATTTCAAATTTTCACCAAATAGATTTTTTAAAAAAAAAAAAAACCTAGTAGTTTAGAAACTACATTCAATTTTCTACAAATTCTATTCTTACATATTTTTGGAATAATATAGATAACTTATTCAAGTTTTTAAGTCAAGTTGCCTAACTCTAATTTTCTGAATTTTCATCACCACTTAAGGGCCTGCTTTTTCCATGATGATCCTGCACATACCCAAATCTCAAGGAAAATTATGCAAGGTAATAGTGTATTTTGGTTCAACATATAACATAGTGTCATTGGAAATGGTGGAAAAACTTAAGATGAAAAGAAATCCTCACCCAACCCCTTACAAGATTTCATGGCTTAGCAAAGGGCAACAAGTGCTTGATAATGAGCAAGTTTGGGTGGAGTTTAACATAGGTGCTTACAAGGATTAAATACTTTGTGATGTTCCAATGGATGTGTGCCACCTACTCCTTAGTAGGCCATGGAAATTTGACAGAAAGGCCAAGCATGATGGCGACAAGAATGTGTATGTGATTGAGAAGGATGGAGTGCCTTACACTCTTACACCTCTGCAAGAAGATAATGGTGTTGTTCATGAAGGGCCGAGTGTGATGATAGTTAAGGAGAAGGATTTTTTGAAAGATTTAGAGGAGAAAATTGGCTATGCCATTGTGGGTAAGCCCATTTCAAATGCAGCAGTAGATGGAAAAGAGGTACCAAAGGAAGTGCAGGTCTTGTTAGATAAATATGAAGACATAGTAGTGAAAGAGTTTCCAAGTTATTCGCCACCTATTAGAGACGTAAGTCATCACATTGATCTCATACTGGGTGCAAGTCTGTCAAACAAGGAAGCATACAAGATGACCCCTGGATAGAATGAGGAGATTAAGAATCAAATTCAAGAGCTATTGGATAAGGGTCTAATAAGGGAGAGTTTTAGCCCTTGTGTTGTGCCTACTATCTTGGCACCTAAAAAATATTGATATTGGAGACTTTGTACTGACTCAAGGGCCATAAATAATATCACTATTACATATAGGTTTCCTATACCCCATATGGAAGACTTGATGGACAACTTATTAGGAGCTTGTTACTTTTCAAAAATTGATCTAAAAAGTAGGTACCATAAGATTAGAATAAGGGAAGGTGATGAGTGGAAGACTGCCTTCAAGACTAATGAGGGTTTGTATGAATGGCTAGTGATGCCATTTGGGTTATCTAATGCCCAAGCACATTAATGAGACTAATGAACGAGGTCTTAGAGAACTTCATAGGAAAATTTGTGGTGGTGTACTTAGATGATATCCTTGTATATAGTAGAACAAAAGAGGAGTAGTTGCAACACTTGAATATGGTGTTGAAGAAGCTGAATGAGGAGAAGTTGATGATCAATCTCAAGAAGTTTGAGTTTATGAAGAAGGAGCTTGTCTACCTCATATTTTTGATTGCACAAGGAACCTTGAAGATGGATCCCACAAAGGTTGAAGCCATACTCAGTTGGCCAACTCCTAAAATAGCAGCAGAGGTAAGAAGCTTTCATTGTTTGGCTAGTTTCTATAGGAAATTCATCAAGAATTTTAGCCATATTTGTGCACCAATCATTAATACCATTAAAGGTGAAAATAAAAGTAAGTTTCAATGGACTAATGAGGCTAATAGAAGCTTTGAATATCTAAAAACTAGAGTTGCTAAGCAACCTATTCTTACACTCCTTGATTTTAACAAGTTGTTTACAATAGAATGTGATGCAAACAATTATGCCATAGGTGTTGTTTTGAGCCAAGAAGGGAGGCCAGTGGCATATTTCTGTGAGAAACTCAATGAGGCCAAAATAAAATATACCTAATATGATCTTGAACTCTATGCAATGGTGCAATCTCTCAAGAAGTGGCGGCATTACCTTCTACCAAAGGAGTTCATAATATTTACAGACAATCATGGTCTAAGATTTTTGAATAGTCAAGACAAGTTGAGTCATAGGCATATGAAGTGGATGGAATATTTGCAGGCATACACATTTACAATCAAACATAAGAAAGGTCAAGAAAACAAGGTTGTTGATGCTCTAAGTAGGAGAGCAATGTTGGTTCAAGAGGTTCAACTACAAAGTGTAGGAGTGGATCCATTGAAGGGTATGTACCAAGATGATGATGACTTCAAAGATGCTTTTGTTGTTTGTAATCAGTCACAAGGTGTTTTTCACAGTGAACACTCTAATTTTGTATTGCAAGATGGTCTATTTTTCAAAGGTGCTCAATTATGTGTGCCTAAATGCTCGATGAGAGAAAATCTTATCAGAGAAAAGCATAGTGGCAGTTTGAGTGGAAATTTTGGACATGACAAGACCTTGGAGCAAGTCAAAAGAATTTATTATTGGCCTAGAATGCACTTGGATGTTAAAAAGTTTGTGGAGGCTTGTGTGGTGTGTCAAAGATCCAAAGGAACAAGCTCTAATGTAGGTCTTTACCAGCCTTTTCCAATTCCTAACCAACCATGGGATTCAATCAACATGAAATTTGTTTTAGGTCTTCCTAAGACACAAAGAGGGTATGATAGCATTTATGTTGTTGTAGATAGGTTTAGCAAGATGGCTCACTTCATTGCTTGTAGGAGCATAAATGATGCATCTCACATAACTAGTCTATTCTTTAAAGAGATTGTAAGGATTAATGGTTTGCCTCTAACCATTGTGTTTGATAGAGATGCCAAGTTTATAGATCATTTTTGGAGGACCTTGTGGAGAAAATTGGGCACAAGCTTGACTTTCAGCTCTTTCTATCATCCCCAAATGGATGGTCAGATGAAGTAGTCAATAGGTCACTAGGAAACTTGTTGAGGTGCCTCACAAAAGAACATAACCAGGCATGGGATCTCATACTTCCATAGGTTGAGTATGCTTACAATGACTCAATCAATCGAAGCACAGGGAGAAGTCCTTTTGAGATTGTCTATGGGATGAGCCCAAGAGGTGTATATGGGTTGAGAGATCTGAAAGGAATGGAAAAAATGAGTGCAGATGGAGAAGATTTTGTTGTAGCTATGAAGGACATACATGAGCAGTTCAAAGAAAGTCTGAAAAAGAATGTGGAAAGGTACAAAGAAAAGGTAGATTTAAGAAAGAGGGATGTTCAGTTCAAAGTAGGGGATTTAGTGCTTGATCATCTAAGGAAAGAAAGGTTACCCAAGGTTAAATACACCAAGTTGGTGATGAAAAATATTGGACCTTGCAAGGTGGTCCACAAGTATGGTCAAAATGCCTATGGGATAGAACTCCCTCCTAGAGTGGCTATCTCTCCTATTTTCAATGTTGTTGATCTATATCCTTTTAAGAACACTATGATTGCAATTGAAGAAGTAGATGCTACTGGATTTGAAGATGATGAATGGGTTAAAGACCTACCATCCATCCAATCAATGAAACTTGAAGCCATTTTGGACACAAGAGAGGCCAAGAGGACTATACACAAGGTATACAATGAATATTTGGTTAAGTGCCATGGCCTACCCAATGAGGATGCTACTTGGATGTCAGAGGAAGATGTGAAGAAGCATGGAGTCTTTGTTCATGAGCTCATTTCATTAGGAGAATGAAATATTTTTACCTCGGTTGTATGGTGCAGAGCACCCTAGACATTTTAGCTTTAGGAATGCATAGTAGGTTTTTTTGTTAGATTTTTGAGTTTTGATCATGTAATCATTGGAATAAGGTCGAATGATATGTATGTTTCATGTTAGAATCATCTTAGATTCAATTTAGGAGTTAGTGCAAGGATTGAATGAAAGTTGCAAAAAGTTGCTTTTTGCAACTTGTCATTTTTGCATGTTTGGGTTGATGGTCAATCACTTCTGAGATCTTGTTTGCAACTGTTGTTTTAGTGGATGCATGTAATTTTTGAAATTAGAGACCTCAAGGAGGAATGGAATGTAACCTTTGAAAGATAAAAAGTGGAAGAAGGAGCTCTATTTTTCATATTTTAGTGTATTTTCTCTATTTTTGAAACTTTGTATGGCCCATACAGTTATGTCATGATCTAAAATCAATGTGAGGGGATTGTGTTGGGTCTTAGCTTTCTTTTGGGTCATATATGAGCTTGTTTCATTAGGTTTTGAGTTAGTTTGAGGTCTTTTTCTATCTACCGCTTAGTAACCCTACCTTTCAAGGGTTTTAACTGAAAATATGAGTTCTTAAGCCATTCCACCGATGTAAGATAACTAGGAATGGTGGATGGTGTTAGTAGGTTCTATTTATTTCTTTGTTGGACCAGGGAATAGGGGATGGATGTTCTTGGAGTTTTTGTCAAGATCCTAGCCTAATATCTTCAAGTGTTAGGCTAGGTAGGGTAGCTAAGAAGTAGGACAACAAGGTATAAGATTGAATGGTTGATAAAACTTATAGAATGTGTCCATTTGTGATTGGCTCAAGTTGTAGGTAAGGAGTTTGGAGATTTGGAAAAAGTATTTTGGTTACTTCTTTTATAAAGGGGGCCTAAAAGGCCTATTCCTTAGCGTAGCAGACCTGATTTGAGCTCTTTTCTCCAAAACGCCCTATGCCTTGGAACAAATATGTTGATGTATGCCTAAATGGGTAATTGAAAAGGCTTAGGACTCTTTGAGTGACAACCTTCTCCAAAAGATATGCCAAAATATGTCAAATTGGAAACCTAGTGGGATTACAAAGCTAGTTAGTGAAAGTCACACATGTGGGGGCCTAGGGAGTAAAGTGGTGTTTGATTTTTGTTTAGTTAGGTCACCTCAAGATTAATCCACCCCTATTTGACATAATAACTCAAATAAAGTGATCTCATACTACACCATGTTTCTAGTGTTTGCACAAAAGGGGGTTTTGTAAAATTATTTGGAACTTCCTTATCCCTACAAATGCCTAAACAAAAGATTTGCATACAAGGCGTGAAAGCATAACCAAGGCATTGGAAATGTTTGATAGAATTCCTCACAAAAATGTGGTTTCATGGAATATAAATATTGCAGTATTTGCTGAACAAGTTTTAGAATGTTTCAAGTGAATGCTATATGCAGATATAAATACATAGTATTTGCAAGTTTCCAATAGACATTTCCACAAAATATGGAACCACTAATATGGTATGGAAAAAAAATAGGAGGCAGCTAACAAAGACTCACAATTGTACAGTTGGTAGAGTTTCTAGTTATTTTTAGTTATTAGTGGAAATATCGGCAGTGTTAGAATGGTTCCAATGGTTTTGTTAATTGATGTATTTATTCTATGTCAATGTCAAGTGACGACTGTGTGTTGTTCCAATAATAGGTTTGGTATGCTCTGTATTCTTCACGTTAGGAAGAATTTAGGATTAACAATAGGTAGTTCCTAGAAAATGATTTTTTATTAGAGTTGAGTTGCTTTTAAATGGTGGAGAACTTGTACTCTTGAAAGAGAGGTCACAAGTTCAAATCTTGTAGGGGTGGGGTATGTATGCTTTGTTTGTAGCATAGTTAGGTGTCTTCCGCATGAAATACAGGATAGTACCATATTACTATAAGCCATATGTAGACCAAAAAAATAGATCCCTCAGTATCATGGATTATAAGAAGATCCATTTCCATTTCCATTTCCAATGGGCAGAGAAATATCGATATAAATGGTGACAAGAACAGTCTACAGGACTCAATGAGCATAGAGTAAGTTTTTATTAAGGAGAGTACAACATAATGGATGATATGGATCTATGCATGCTTTGGCATGGCCTTGATGAAAGATAATAGATTGAAACTAGAGGGGAAGATGCATTAAAGAAGATAGAAATCTATAAAGTTGAAAATAATTTCATTGGCACCTCTACAAATATCTAGAGGAAGCTATAGAGCTATATCTGAAGTCTTTAGACAGAGTTGGATATATCAAGAAAAAAAAAATATATGAATATGAATTAGAAGTTCGAACTTGGCGCTTCTAGTCAAAATTCCCATCATGTTTTTGAACATACAAAGAAAGTTTGTGGACCTTTCTTACCATATTTAGATTTAGGCTCAACTAGCAACATTTCTTTTATACAACCTTCAGTGTCTTGTCATTGGATACATGGAAATACAAAGATGAGTGTTAGAAGGTTTCCTCAAGAGGTTATATTTGGTGGCTTACTTTAGAGTACTCAAACTCAAGAATTGTATATTAGTGATAGGTATCACACAAGTGATGGTTTAGTTCAGAATCCTCCTTTGTGTAATTTTTTTTTTGTAAAATTTCAAAGATAACTCATGAAGCTTCCTCATATTGCATTGGGCACTCATTCTATAGTTCTCCATCTATTTAGAGTTTCCCATAATCACCACAAGCATCACTGATTCACAAACCTATTTGTCTGATGTGTACATTATATCCCTTATATAGGAGAGCTATATGGTTCATCTAGAAGTGGCTAAAGTAGCAAACAACCAAAGATAGGGTTGAAATACTAGAGCCTGTCAATGACAATATTGATAATTTTGAATCCACCTATGAGGAAAATATCTCTTTAGAATTTTTAGAATGAAATCTTGAGAGCATGCATGATATAAATGATAACTATTGTCAAAGTTCCTTGTCTTTTTATCAAAGGTAGAGAAGGTAAAAATATCATTAGCCATTGAAAACAACATTAAAAAAAGAAATAGATAATTAGATGGATCTTACAATGTTTGAAGTGAAGTTTCAAAGGAACAAAAATAAGAGCTAGAAGATGATATCCCACATGGGGATGTAAGAAAACTCGTTATCGCGTGTGTAAAATTTATTAATGAATGATTTAATTAATATTGATAAATGGGTTGTAGAGCTGAGGCAACTATTATTTGTAAGTGGCCATCTGGTGCAAAGGTTGGGTGGATGTATGGTAGGAGGTCTTGTGGCAATAATGACTTCTTTTGGAGCAACAATTTACAAAGCATTGAGTTGCAAAGAGCTTGTTTGTCTAGTCATATATGTAAATATTCTATGTTATTTCAAATGTAAAAGGGGGAGAACCTTACATAAACTCTTACAAGGGAAATTGTCGAGAATAACTTTTTAGAGACTTTTGGTCTATAAATTTGTACATTTAAAGGTTTTTGGAATATTACAATAACATAATTTTTTCTGGATGAAATATGGGGATATTTTGAATTTTACAGCGGGAGGGACAACCTCTAAGAAAATTAGGATTATAAATTTATACCATTTTTTTTGTCATATACAATCTAATAATATCATATATCAATAGGTGTCCAAACCTAAGGATGCATTTATGGAATGACATCATATTTCCTCTCCTCATGTACCCTTACTTAATATTTTATGATGAGATCCCCAATAAAAGTTGTGTTCCACTTTACTATTAGGTTTTCAATGTGAGGTATCCACATTTTTATAGCCAATACTTCATCCAAAAACATAATTGAACAAATCTTCATCCTAGCAGTAAATTGAGATGTAATTAACATAGATTCTTAAAGGAAGATTAAACTAGTATTTCTTTATAAAGTACTCTCTAGATGGTAATAATTTATTATTATTCTATTGTTATTTAAGATGCATTGTGATATTATTTGTATCATCTTTTGTTGTACATTATTTTTGCACTTGATCAACCCAATAACCTTGTACAATTGCCTTATTGTATAGGACCAATATTCTATTTGTACATTATGAAAACAAGATATTCATGTAGTCTGAAAAGAATGAATATCATCTTGGAAGTTATGTTGAGTATATAGATTATACTTTTATAAATTATGAATGACCACATAGTATTGGATATACATAGTAATTATTATGTGATCATATTATAATACTTTAATAATTTGAAGGATTTATATGAGCAAGTAAAATGGTAAAGTTGAAGGATAGGAGGTTAAACACAAATTATAATTATCTTTTCAATTATAAATTCATGATATATTTCATAAGGCATCTATATAGTTCTCATCATAATTTTTATTGGAAAAGTGATTTTATTAAAATTACTTGTGAGTTTAAAATAATACTTAAAAAGGGTGATCTATGAATTAAAAGAAGCAAATAATGTGGATAAAGTAAAGAATAAAATAGGTATATTATGAAGAATACAAATATTCAATGTTAGTATCTTCAATTACTGATCATGTGCTTCTTTGATTTGTGATGCAAATGCATCTTGTGCTACTAAGGATAGTAGTTAATTTACAAGGGGAGAAATGTATAAACACTCTTTAAAAAGGGGAAGAATAATTATTTATTTAAATAATTGTTAAAGGCAACCTTTGTGAAAGGGTGTGATGGTTTGGAAACCACTCCTCAAAAGCATATATAAATAATTCATGTGAAACTTGGGAAAGGATGGAGAAAATTCAAAGAGAGAGGGAAAAAAAGAGGAAGCAACACAAGAATTCAAAAGGCATACAAGAGTTGAGGTTTGGGTCTTGGCTGGCATTGAAACATTTGGAGAAGGGGCACACAGGGGCGTGTCCAACTTGGGGTACAATGTACACTTGGGAGTGTCTTGGCTAGGGTTGTGTTTATGCCATGAAAATAGGTTGGGTTCCAGGTGTAAGAATTGATTTCCTCTGAGGGTGTTTATGTTGTGAAAATCCTGGACCTGCAACCCTTCCTCCGCATGTCAAATAAAAACCTCTCCACGATTTTTAGATAAGTAATGAGAACCATTGATTCAACAATATTGGGAATATTGTCTATATGATTTTTATGTTAATATGATTAATCTATGTGGAGGTGTTATTCCATTTTTTATGTTAATTATTTAATGGTCACATGTTTATAATTTACATTGATTATTCACATTTATGTTGATAACATTACATAGCTCAAATTATCTTAATTCTAATATTCATTATATTAAACCATCTACTTTTACTAATATAACTAATTGAGAAAAGTAGCTCATTATGGTGAAGGGGATGGCTAGGATAAAGACCTTGAAAATAGTGGATGATTCTTTATAGGTAGCACTTGAGGAGATGAAATTGATTTTTATAGGAATGTCATTGTAATATGATGAAGCTAAGATGATTGTGCCAATGAAATTATTTAATTATTTTTATAGATAACCTATAAAGCAAAGATTTTATAAGAGAAAACCTATAAAAACATGGGTTATAAGGGGGGTCTACCTTAGTCAAACCCCTTGTGTATGTTCAAAATGGGTCCACATGACAGATACAAATTATTATGATATAATGAAATGACAATAAATAAATAATGTTTGAAGCATAATTCAATCCACAAAAAATTCAAATTCAAGTCCCAGGGTTCTTGTGAATCATGGAAACAAACTAGTATGTTGTGTGGAAATGATATTGTAAATTATTGCTAATGGATATTTGACATGGATTTGACTAGGCTCTTCGACATGGTCACAAAAATGGTGTATAATCACATAAGTATGTTGAGAAACATAAGAAAATAGAAAAATGGGCTCTTGATTATTAAAGAGGGATTGAAGAGGAAATGTGAGACTATTTTTATAAATAACTAGGGATGCAAGTGATTTTTTTACTTTTATTTTTTGTATTAATGATAGGGTAAACATATTATATCAGATTACATCTATTAAGGTTTATAGAACCTTATAGAAACTTAACTAAAATAGATTTTAGGAGACCATATACAGCTTGTGAGACAGGGATATACAATGCAGTTCCATAGCCAGACTGAGATAGAGAAATACAAAACATTTATAAAATACATATTGTATTAGACTTAGAAAAAAAGTTATATAGAGGCAACACTAAAAATCATTTTCAAAACTCCTATTTTCACTGAGATCCTCTAAGGTACCCCAATTTACTAAGGTATTAATGGCTTCAAGCTCATCTTTAGAAAACACTTTCTCGATCTCATGGCTGGAAATGGTGGACAGTTGAGATCCTTTAGAAACTTTGGAACCTTTCTCCCTGTTGACTTGGTCTTTGAATTCTTCTTTGAATGTCTTCAATGTCTACATGAACACAACCAAGCTAGGGTGCCCTTGCTTCCAAGAATGCCCATACATGACTTCCTTTAGGTGGACAAGCATAGTACCATCTTTGAGTAGCTTGAGAAATTTGCTTTCTTCTAATTCCATGGTTTCCACAACCTAAAAAGTAACATTAAAAAGAGTGAGTGTTTTATTAGACTTAGTAAGATTCCTCTGAACCCCACTATACTTTTCCTCATTCCTTTCTTTCCAATTAACCCATAAAAATTAAGTTGTTAGGATAAATCAAAAAAGATGAAGTTCTTTACTCAGCTTAACATTAAAGCCCATTAGAATCTCTATCCAATTGAGCTTCCTATTTGAGCTCCAAGAATAATGATCATTCCAAAACATATTCCAAATATAATTAGCATAAATACAGTCAAAAAAATATGATACATATTTTTTGGAACTCTGTGAATCACCAATAATGAATTAGGGAAAGAGGATTCCCTAATGAGCCTCTAAGGTTTTTCACCTAGAAGCTAGTGAGAAATGAGGTCTCTTACACACCTTTTCACTTTAGGGTTCATTCAAAGAGGGTTAGGGGCTTAAAGTGATGTGTGTGGGATGCCCTAAATGCAATAAACTAAAAATAGAAACTAACTATTAATATAAAACCTAAGAAATGTAAGGTGTTGGAAAACACACTATGATATGCAAATGACCTAAGAAATGTAAACAAACTGTAACATAAATGAAGGGAAAGGAAGATGTGCACCTGGAGGCTGAAAGGGGATGGTTTGAAGGTTTGGAATCCTAGAAAAAATAATGCATAAGCTGAGGACACTTACGTCATTCTGGGCAACCTAGTCCTTTTCTGTGAAAATCTATCAGAACCCGTTTCTGCCAAAAGGGTACTCAGATCCACAGAAAACCCAATAATGATTGTATTATGGGACTAGGTCACCACTAATGGTGACCTAGTCCCTTTCAGCCTTTTGGGAAGTTTGAAAGTGGAATCTGGAGGTCTCAAATTGCACTTTCCGCTTCTTGAAGTGTTCGGATCTACAACTTTGATTCTCAGACCTAAAAGTGACTTTTAATGGATTTTTTTCCCTGTCCAACAAGGATGTATCTTCAACAAGATTTCAATCCACTCTTGAATGATCTCCAAGCTCCCAATATACCTAAATCTGCAAACACATAAAGAGGGAAGAAGAAATGTTGATTGCTAGAGTATGGGGGATTGCCTTGGTCAAGCCCCTTTGTAGATAATTAAATCAAATGAAGAGTCAATGAAATAAAGCATGAAATATGGAATGATGGATTCAATACCTTGCCATGATGAGAGATCTTGAGTTGCAGCAATGGAGGATTCAACCCTTGAATGCTTTGGAGAGATTTCTTGATGTCTTAGTATGTAGAAACCCTAGCTTGCTTGAGAAGAATGGTGGATGAGTGCTTGAGAAGATTGAGTGAGTTGTGAATAATGAGGAATTAGGGTTAGAATGAGCCTTATTTATAGAAGTTGTGCCCTAATTTTCTTGAAATAACACCATACAAACCGACCTTAGGGTTTAGGAGATAAAATCCCGAAAGAATATTAAGTTAAATTTGAATTTTATGTCACATGGGACTAGGTTGCCCAAGGTGGAGATATAGTCCACCTAGGAATTTTTGATTGGTTTTCGGGGATTAAGATACGATTAATAATGGTTTTTGGGATTGTCTCACAAAACACACTGAGGTAAGGCATGTATATGTATTAAGGGGTCACTATAGCATAAGAAAGGGTTGATTTGGTGATGAAAAGCCTAAGAAAGTGTGAAAATGTTTTACAACACCTTACAACACTTTGGCACAAGGCTTGGAAAGAGGTAAAAATAGGTTGAAAAAGGTCCAAAATCCATAAGCAAGAGCCCAAATGAGTGAATTTTTTCAAAGGCTACACTTTTTGGCAACACATTTAGCCCCCACTTTAGTGAGAGGATTGTAAGGAAGAGCAGAGGTGCAGAAACACTTTCCTAACGCTAAAACCACAAAGGAGACATGCAAAGACTAGTTTTAAAACATTAAAACACTTAAGATGAACACATGCAAGGTAACAAGAGTAACAGAGATAAAATGATTTCAGAGATAACACTAGATTTACGTGGGAAAACCCTTTTGAGAAAAAAACCCACCACACCAAGAGAAAAAAACTTTGTATTAGAGTAAGCAAAAGATTACATACAAAGTTAAAAGCTTCACTTTCTGATAGTTTGCTCACAGTAGCAATAGAGTTTTCATGCACTCACTGTTACAATGCTATTTCAGCATACAGTGAATACAAAACTCTACTGACTCCTCTTCACAGTATTCTCTTGCTCAACTATAAATTTGTACATTGATTACTAGTCAAAATCGACTATTACCAGTATCTTCATACAACCACCAATTAGGGTGCATTAATTTGAATTATTCATTGACACACCAAATCAATCTTGGATTAGATCCACCTGCCATCCTACATCAAGCCAACCCCGCAATAAATTCATTGCAGAGGAAGTACAAATCAAGCTTTACCAATTGCCAAAATCCGATCACAAAAGACTGCATAATAAATCACTTTTCACCAACCCAGCTTCTGACAATAATGTTGTTTTGCAACAATGATGCAAAAACAACCAATGAGAAATCACCACGTGTTGCACTACTATTCGTTTTGCCACTTGACCGAGTAGTGATCGGTCAACTTTCATCGAGCTCCGAAAACCCTTCGCCATCACTAACAAGTGCATCAAATTTCGGGCCAGCAATAATCCGCTATTGCCAAAATATCGACCGCCAAAAGTATCGGGTCTCACAAGCCATGTGTCCACCGCTCAGGAGGGAATCACCAAGATTCCCTTGATCTCTCCCGGAATGAGCTTCTGAGACTACCATGTGTCCACCAATCGTGCACTTCGCTTGGCCTATGTGGAAGCCGTTGGAGATCTTTCGGTGAATCTCTAGTGGCACCCATTAGATTCCCCAGGGAACTCTTGAGGCATAGACAAGTGTCCACAACCATACAACCCTTCGCATAAAGCAGCTTGGGGCCCACCATCTCTTTGTTGCACTCACCTCTTTGACAAGCCACCACGCCTCATGTGCATAGGGGATTCCGTTTGACGAAAAGGTTAACAACGGTACTTGCCTTTGGATGCTACGGGAAGCAGCCAACACCGTCAAATGAAGCTGATAGAATTCATTGATGCAAGGCATTGGCACATCAGTGTGATAGAGAAATTCCTCCTGCTGATGGGCGACCGATCCTCCGATAAAGCCAAAGCCTTAAAAAAAATGGCCAACTCCACGGCCGTTGGCCCATCACTGTGACAACCTTCGGAGCGTCACCGATTAGACAGAGTCTCAGTGACCAAAGGGTTAAGCTGACCAAATGAGAACTTTGTGGTAAAGTGATAAGGGCATAAAATTTTCAAGCCTTTAAAAAAGGTCCAAGCCAGTAAATTGAGGCACATTTTCTAACAAGCTCCCACTTGACGAAGACTTACTGGCTTCCTCAAGACTTCAAATCTATTGACGATCATAGGCCCCAAGGCCCAATGAACTTGCACACCATCTAAACTTGTCCATGCTTACTGGCTTTGTCAATGCATCAACAACATTCTTCAGAGTATCCACCTTCTCTAAAGAGACCTTTCCATCTTCCACCATATATTTCATGAAGTGATACAACACGTCGATATGCTTCATCTAGGCATGGGAAGTTGGATTTTTTGCCAAACAAATGGCGCTCTGACTATCATAGAAAATAGTGATCTTCCTTGCATTGAAACCAATATTAGAACATAAGTGGTTGAGCCAAACAACTTCTTTGTAGGCGTGAGTCGCTGCCATGTATTCTGCCTCCATCATGGACAAAGTGACTACAACCTATCGCTTGCTCATCCAACTAATTGCACCACCATTTAACATGAAAGTATATCCACTGGTGGATATTCTGCTGTCAATGTCCCCTACCCAATCAGAGTCCACATACCCATGAATGTTGAGAGTTCTCTATGATGCAACCAAATTTCCATGGTAACACAAAGAACATTTTGAGGTACCTCTCAGATATCTAAACACTCTCTTTACAACAACCCAATACGTCCTTCCTGGATTTTCCATAAATCGGTTGAGTATTCCCACTACTTGGGAAATGTATAGCCTTGTACAGACCATAGCATACATTAAACTACCAACAACACTTACATAAGGCACTCTAGTCATGTCCTCCATCTCAGTAGATGATTTGGGACATTCTTGAACAAATAGTTTTATTCCCTGCGTAATTGGAACAACTAGTTGCTTGCAATCACTCATATCAAATCTCTCTAGAATAGAGTTGATGACTTACTCTGGCTAACCCAGAGCTTTCTGCCATTTATGTCCCTAGTTATCTCCATTCCAAGAATATACCTTGCTGCACCCAGATCTTTCATTTCAAACTTTTAAAAAACTGAGATTTAAGATCAGAAATCATAGACTTACTATTTCCTATGAACAACATATCGTCCACGTATAGGGTAATAATAAGCACACTATCAGTTTTAGTTTTAAAATACACACAATGATCAGATTTTGATCTCACAAATCCCATAGACAACACAAAGGTGTCAAACTTCTGGTACCACATTCTAGGAGACTGCTTCAAACCATACACAAATTTCTTTAATTTGAAGACCGGGATTTCTCTACCTTTTTCAACAAAATGCTCAGGTTGGGACATGTTAATTTCTTCTTCCAACTCACCATGGAGAAACGTTGTTTAAACATCCATCTACTCGATCTCTAATTCATACGCGGCTGTAAGTGACAACAAAAATCTGATAGATGTCATCTTAGCTACAAGGGAAAATATTTCTCCATAATCAATTCCCTCTACCTAGGAATACCCCTTTGCAACCAACCATTCTTTATACTTCTCAACACTGCCCTCAAGACCAGTCTTCTTCTTAAATACCCATTTACAGCCAATGAAATTTCTTCCTTTAGGCAAAGGTACCAAATCATAGGTTTCATTCTTTTCCAATGATTCCATTTCTTCATTCATGGCTTCCAACCAGGAATTTGCATCGGGCATATTAATTCCCTCTTTAATAGTCCTAGGCTCCTCAGTGCTAGTAATTAAAGCGTAGGCACAGTTGGAATCCAAAATGGAGAAACCATACCTGTCAGGTTGTTATTTTTGATGTGTGGACCTTCTCATTGGCTGAGGTTGTGGTTCTTCATCTTCGAAACTCTTAGAGCTGCTAGAGATCTCCTTAGTTTTAGGTACACCATGCAGTTATCCCTTTTCTGGAGTTTGAGGAATCTCAACTGCATCATTCTTCTTTTCTCTTTGATCTGTCTCTAGTTGTGGATCAGCTGTAGAAGGTTTCAGCTCACAAAATATTACACTTCTTCTATACAAAACCTTCTCAGTATCAAGATTCTAAATCTTGTATCCCTTCACACCAATACCATAGCCGATGAAGATACATTTAACAACTTTGTTCTCCAACTTAGATATTTTCTCATTTGGAACATATGCATATGCCTCACAGCCAAAGACATGAACATGTCTCTGAGAGTGCTTCTTACCAGACCACACTTCCAAAGGTGTCTTATCAAAAAGAGAAGAGCAAGGAGAATGATTTACCAGGTAACATGTTGTAGCCATGAACTCAGCCCAAAACATATTCTCTAGACCAACACTGCTCAACATACTCCTTGCCTTTTCCATCAGCATCCTGTTCAACCTTTCAGCAACTCCATTTTGTTGTGGAGTATAAGGTGTAGTTTTATGCCTTTCAATCCCATGGTCCTTATAGTATCTATCAAAATCTACAGAACAAAACTCACTGCCATTATCCGTCCTCAAACATTTTATTTTCCTTCCAGTCTGATTCTCTACCAAGTTTTTAAACTCTTTAAAATGATTGAACACTTTTGATTTACTTTTAAGAAAGTATATAAATTCCCTTCTCGAATAGTCACCGATAAAAGAAACATAATATCTAGAATTTCATAATGAAGGAACATTCATTGGACCAAACACATCAGAATGAACATAGTCCAGTACACCAGAAGATTTATGAGAACTCAAGGAAAAGGAAACACGTTGTTGCTTTCCATAAATGCAGTGTTCATAGAAATCAAACTCAAGATTACAATCTATAAGCCCTTCAACAAGATTTTTATTTTTCAAGGTTTTTAAACCTTTCTCACCTATGTGACTGAGTCTATGATGCCACAACATGGTCTTCTCTGCTAGGACTTCACCTCCATCGCATTTGCAGCCAGAGAAGCATCTTCATCTTTCTCTATAGGAACAACTTTGCTTGACTTTACAGAGGCGTTGTTGCATTGAATAGGACGTGCATCCAGCTTATACAGAGTGCCAGTATGTACACCCTTAGCCAACACCATTGCACCTCTAGCCATCTTATATCCTTTACTCGAGAAAGAAACTTCTACACTAGCATCATTCAGCTTACTGACAGAAAGTAAGTTACAAGCCAGACTTGGTATGTGCAGTATGCCACCAATCCCTTTGATTCTACTGTAAGGGAACTGTATCTTGACTCTACCTTGGCCAACAATCTCCAACATTGAATCACTCACCAGGTACACCTTTCCACCATCATACTTCTCGTACTTGGTGAACTGTTCTCTATGAGACACCATGTGAAGGATGCACCTGAGTCAACCAGCCAAACATCATCTGATACTTGAGTTGCCAAAGCTACAATGAAGGCATTTGCATCACTCTGAGAAGAGTCATAGTCTGAAGAGTTACTCTTCTTCTTCTTCTTCTCCTTACAATCCTTTTGGATATGAGCAGGCTGCCCACAATTCCAGCATTTCACCTTGGACTTTTTACCAGGAGAATTCGATCTCCCTATAGATTTAGATTTGGAATTATTGTCCTTCTTCTTTCCTTTCTCCTTTGATCTAACTTGAATAGCAAGGGCCTCTTTGGCCATCTCAGAATACTTCCTCCTCATCTCTTCAGAAAGCAACGAATCAACCACATCTTCCATCTTGAAAGTAGCATTCGTACTTCCAATAGCCATCACCAAATGATCCCAAGTGTCAGGTAACGAACATAACAGGAGCATGCAATGATCCTCCTCCTCAATATTTACACCCATAGATACCAACTAAGTAACTCTCATATTAAATGAGTTCAGATGGTCTGCAAAAGATGCACCTTCTTCCATCTTCAAGGATTACAACTTCTTCCTTAGGAATAACTTATTTACCAGAGACTTTCCCTGATAAATATCGCCAAGCTTCTTCCATAACGAAGCTGCAAAATTCTCCTCATGGACATTCAAGAGTACATAATCGACCAGAAAAAGTCTTATCAGACCTCTCACTTTTCTATTTGTGAGGTCCCATTCTTCTTGCTTCATACCTTGTGGCATAGTTCTAGACACTTCTACCCAGAGGTCTCTATCCACTAACAGGTCTTCCACTTTGAGTTTCCACAACTCAAAGTTGCCACCATTGAATTTATCAATATCCACTCTTCCTGATGTACTTGTCATCTAGACAGAACTAGGTTCTAACTTTGCAAGACTCCCACTAGAACAGTATTAGAACAAAAAACCAGCCCTACTAACAAGGATAACACAACTGGCCAGGCTCTGATACCACTTGTAAGGAAAAGCAAAGGTGCAGAAATGCTTTCCTAACGCTAAAACCATAGAGGAGATGTGCAAAGAACAATTTTAAAACATTATAACACTTAAGATGAACACATGTAGGGTAACAAGAGTAACAGAGATAAAATTATTTCAGAGATAACACTAGATTTACGTGGGAAAAACCTTTCGGGAAAAAACCCACCACACCAAGAGAGAAACACTTTGTATTACAGTAAGCAAAAGATTACATACAAAGTTACAACCCTCACTCTCTAATAGTTTTATCAAAACAACACTAGATTTTTCATGCACTCACTGTTACAATGCTATTTTGGCATACAACGAATACAAAACTCTATCGACTCCTCTTCATAGTATTCTCCTGCTCAACTTCTACAAATCTGTACATTGATTACTAGTCAAGACCGACTATTACCAATCTCTTCATACAACCACAAATTAGGGTGCATTAATTTCAGTTCTTCAATGACATGCCAAATTGATCTTGGATTGGATCCACCTGCCATCCTGCATTGAGCCAACCTCACAATAAATTCATCGTAGAGGAAGTACAAATAGGGCTCTGCCAATCGCCAAAATATGATCACAAAAGACTGTATAATAAATCATTTTTCACCAATCTAGCTTCCAGCAATAAGTGTTGTTTTGCAACACTGGTGTAAAAATAACCAATGAGAAATTTCCATGTGTCACATTTCTATTAGTTCCACTGCTTGACCGAGCAATGATCATTCAATTGTCATCAGGCTTCGAAAACCCTTCACCATCGCTGACAGTTGCATCAAATTCTAGGCCGACAATAATCCGCTATCGCCAAAACACCGACCACCAAAACTATCAGGTCCCACAAGCCACGTGTCTACCACTCAGGAGGTTTTGGAGCATATAGGAGGGAATCACCAAGATTCCCTTGAGCCCGCTTGAAACAATCTTTCGAGACTGCCACGTTTCCACCGCTCGCGCACTCCGCTTGGCCTACGTGGAAGCCATTGGAGCTCCTTCGGGGAATCTCTAATGGCATCCGCTAGATTCCCTGGGGAACTCTCGAGGTATAGACAAGTGTTCACGATCGGACAACCCTTCGCATAAAGTAGCTCGGGGCCCACCGTCTCTTCGCTACACTCACCTCTTTGACAAGCCGCCACGCATCATGCGCACAGGCGATTCCACTCTACGAAAAGGTTAACAACAGTACTTGCCTTCGAATTTCGCAAAAAGAAGCCAACATCATCAGATGAAGCCGATAGCAGCCATTGATGTAAGGCATTGGCACATCGACATGATAGAGAAATTCCTCCCGCCGATGGGTGATTGATCCTCCGATAAAGTTGAAGCCTTCAAACAAAACCGCCAACTCCACGCCCGTCGGACCATCATTGTGACAACCTTCAAAGCCTTGCCAATCAGACAGAGTCTCAGTGACCAAAGGGTCAAGCCGACCAAATGAGAACTCTATGGTAAAGTGATAAGGGCATAAATTCATCAAGCCTTTAACAGAGGTCCAAGCCAGTAAATTGAGGCGCATTTTTCAACAAGGATGAACTTGCTTCGAACTCACACTAAATTAGCCCAATGGAGATGGCAAAGAATGACAAAGAAGAAGGAGGTGGTCAAGCCCCCAAGATTCCAAATTCTAAGCCAAAAATATATAATTGTAAGAGACAAATTCAAGGGTGAATGATATGCAGCAAAATGAGATGCATGATCATGCAATAACAAGAATTAGAGTGAAGAGAAATAAAATTTGGATCAAGCTTTGATCGTTTGTCCAACTAGTTATGGATTAGATCTATGTTGTTTGTGCAAAGAGAAGTGATGTGTACTCACTCTGGGGTGACGAGACTTTTGGTTCTCCTCCGGTTGAGAAGGCCCAAAAGGTGGCTATGGGGAAAGTCGTGTCGCTTGTTGGGCTTCCTGCTTGAACCATACCAAAGTTATACCTCTTGATAACTTTGATAAGGTGCCACAAAAGAGAATTATTTTGTAATGAATGCTCAAAGGGATTTTGCTTTGTTTGTGCAATGTCTCATCTTAAGGAACATCATGTGTAATGTCTCCAAGAGAGGAAAAGTGAAAATGGACTTATCTTGTATCCAAGAGAGGAAGAACTCATCTTGTATGCAAAAGAGGAAAAATGTAGATGCCTCATCCTGACCAACATTGTACCTAATGTTTTCAAGAGAGGGAATCACAAGAAAAAGAAAATCGCACAATGAAATGTGAGTGGTGATGTATGCCCCAACTTTAAAGGAATTGTTCAACACTATTCTATGAGAAAATGCTTTAAAGTAGTAGTAGAAGAAGAAGACATGAGAGCTTGTTCGGAAAGCCCTATGACGAGTCATATGTTTTCGATAAGCTTCATCATGAAAGGGGTAGTATGTCACATGCAAGTCAACTTAATACATGTCGTCCACATCCCAAGCTTGCTCTTATATGTTCATGAAAGGTTAACAAGTAGTTGAAAGAGACAATAACAAGTGAAATACAAGGGAAAAGGCTAACTAACTTCTTACCCCCACTTAGTGCAGGACAAGAGTGAGCTGAAAGGAGGGAGGAGATACAAGGTTGAGTGAAAATTAGTATCAATTAGAGGAATGAGGTGCCCCCACAAAAGGGAGAGCACCAAACTCCTTAAGATCTTGGATATTACTACTCAAGGCCTTACAATCATTAGTGTGATGACCATGAACTCGGTGGTAGGCACAAAAGTAATGTTTTTGGTAACATTTCTTTTGATTTTTGGGAGGAAGAGAGATCAAGTGGTCTTGGAGGAGTCTCAACAAGATACCCGGTTGATCAAGGGGAGAAGTTGTTCCTTTGGTTTGAAACAAAGAAGTGTCTTTCTTAGTATAGCATGTCATACTTATGCAAGGCGCTATAGATTGTGAGATTTTGTATACTCCTTTGGAGGAGTGTGTAAAATCCAAATTAGTAGTGGGTTGTGAGATGACATTATCATTAAGCAAAGAGTCCTTTGTTGGTTTCAAAGGATCACTTTCTAAGGTTGGGTTAGAAGGGTGATGGTGAATGGTGTGGATGTGAGGAGAAGGTTTTAGTATTTTGATCAAAGGACAAAATCCAAGACCATGATTTGTTGTTTGTATAGGAGGCTCGATAGGGGTTTGGATACCTTGTTCACTAGTACCACATCTTTTTCCACTACGGCCAAGTTGTTTCATGAGCTCATAACCTTTTCCATAAAGTTTTTTCAACTTTTTTGGATCGGGTGAGGGTTCATTGTTTACATTGGTGGCTAAATTAGGTGAGGGGGATGCTTTCAAAGGATCGATCGAGTCTTGTGTTGACAAGACTATGATTCCCTTTGTAGTGTATTTGTTTGTGATCTTGGATTCTCCTAGTAAAGAAGGTGTGAATTCTAAGGAACCCCAATCATCCAAGGGTGGTTGTTGTACGGGTTCCACTTGTTTGGTGGGTGTTGAAGTAGTAAAGGGTTTGGATTAATTTTTCTCAAGTTGTAAAACACTATAAGGCTCAATATCAGCATCAAGCGTGTACACTTTGTTGTTGTAGGTGTACTTAATCTTACGATGAAGAGTGGAAGGAACTCCATTCATTGCATGAATCCATGGCCTACCTAAAATGAGATTATATGAAACATCACTAGGCATAACATGGATCAATGTGTCTAATGTGGCCATTCCGACTGAAAGAGGCAAACTGATCACACCAAACAGTTTTTGGCCTTTATTGTCAAATCCACTGATAGATAAGGAGGTAGGTTGAATGGTCGATTTATCAATATGGATCCTATCCAAGAGATCAACACTACACACATTAACAATAGAGCCATTGTCAACAAGGGTTTGCTTGATCTGTATGTGTTTGTATTGAGATATGATCATGAAGGCTTCAACTTGATTTTGCACATCCAAAGGAGGGATCTCACTTTGGTGGAAAACAATGTCAGCATTCAAGCCTTGAATCATAGTTTCTATGTCATTTTTTTTCACATTAGAAGGGACAAGAATTTGTTGTAAGGCTTCCTACATCATGTTGTGATAGTGAGGGGAGGCTTGAATAAGGTCCCATAAAGATATTTTAGCGTGAGTATTCCTTAGTTGGACAACAAGGTCATACTCCTTAAGGAGTGAATTCAAGTGAGGGGCAACAGGTAATATGGGAGTGGATGAAGCTAAGGGTGTGGAGGTTGGTTGTTGGGATTGTGGATTATTTCGAGTATAATGTGTATGAGCAATAGTTTGATGACTCGGTCATTGCAACACATTATTCTTAGGTGAGTAGAGAGTAAATTCAAGTTTGGGTGTGGTGGAAGGTGGGTAAAGAATGAGTTGAGGTTAAATAATATTAACATCCCCTTGGTAAGGAGAGTCAATGCTACCCTTGTCTTGCATTATGATATCCTCCCTAGGAGGAGAGATTTTAGGAGAACTACAAGCCACATGTTCTTGACATTCAAGGATTGGTTCTTCTAAAATGACTTCATCACAAGTAGGGGAAGGATCAATGATGGGAAATGGTGGGGGGATGAGTAGAGGGTTCTATTTGATTTCCAAGGGTCTCATTCTCTTGTTCCATACTATCTACCCTAGTAGGAGAGCTTGGAAGAGGTTCATCACATGCTTCATCACAAGGAGGGGATGTATCAAGAGAAGATCCACTATTATTGTCAAATAGATTATCCCAAATGGTGGGAGAATTAGGGAAGGGAGGGTCAAGAGTCTCATGACTCTTGGGAAAGGTATCTTCTAACACCAACCTACTCTCTTTGCATGGAGGAGGGGTATTAGGAGATGGACAAGGTTGATGGTTATGGTGAGGGAGACTAGGCAAGGGGATGATGTTTTCATTGTGTTGTTTAATGTTTTGCAAAGGGGAAGGAGGATGAGGAAGACAATAAATACCATCATGACCTTAAATGGTTGTGCCTTCTTGCACTAAGATACCTTAGCCACTAATGGGAGAGATATCAGGAGAAGAACAACTATGATTATCATGATTATCGATGTTTGTATCCTCACTGGTCAAAGCTTTAGTGGATGAGCTAGAAGAGATGAAGTCATCAAGGGCTTCATCTAACATGTCTAGGTCATCACTACTAAAGGGATTGATATCTCTAAGTTTGTGAGTGGGTGTATGTGATGTTGTTAAAGTGTGGTTTTTGTTTTCTAAAGACTCTGATTTAAATGATCTAGGAACTAATGCATCATATGAAAATAACTTAATGATATCCACAAGTACCATGAATGCTATTTAAAATGTAACAAAAGCTATGTAAACTTAAAATGCAATATAAAGGCATAAATGACATGCAATTTACAAATTTCAAACAATGTAATCTATTGATTATAGTTAAAAATAAAATATTGTGAATGCAAAATGAAATTTAAGCTATGCATGAAATGAGCTAATTTAAGCTAAATGTAATGAAATGCTTGCTATAGAAACACAACCAAGTGATACAGATAGGTAATGACACAAAGAAGAAGCATAAAAATGGAGTTTTTAGCTATGTAAAGGACAGTTTCAGAGGCCTAAAGGGACTAGGTTTCCCAAGGTGGCAACTTAGTCCTCCTGGTGATTTTTTTCAAAATTTTCAGATGTTTTGGATTGATTCAGGTGGTTTTTGTATTGGGTGATGAATACCTAACATGAAAATGAAAAATTTCAGAGATGTGTAATGATTTAAGATGCAAAAATGCAACCTATATGCACTTTTCACTAATGCAAAATTTTAAAACCCTAGAATACAAATGAAACAATGCACAATTCAATGAAAACCTAGGTTAATGATGGACTCCAAATCAGACAAGAATGGGGTAAGAGAGTCGAGTTCACCAAAATGAACCACCAAAAATGAATTAGGGAAAGAGGATTCCCCAATTAGCCTCTAAGGCTTTTCACCTAGAAGCTTGTGAGAAATGAGCTCTCTTTCACACCTTTTCACTTTAGGGTTAATTCAAAGAGGGATATGGGCTTAAAGTAATGTGTGTGGGATGACCTAAATGCAATAAAATAAAAATAGAAACTAACTATTAATGTAAAACCTAAGAAATGTAAGGTACTAGAAAACACACTATGATATGCAAATGACCTAAGAAATGTAAACAAACTATAACAAAAATGAAGGGAAAGGAAGATGTGCACCTAGAGGCTGAAAGGGGATGGATTGAAGGTCTATAATCATAGAAAAACTAACACTGAGGACACTTAGGCCATTTTGGGCAACCTAGTCCTTTTTCTGTGAAAATCTGTCAGAACCTGTTTATGCCAAAAGGGTACTCAGATCCACATAAAACCCAAAAATGCTTGTATGGTCAGACTAGGTCACCACTAATGGCGACCTAGTCCCTTTCAGCCTTTTGGGAAGTCTGAAAGTGGAATATGGAGGTCTCGGTCTACACTTTCCGCTTCTCGAATTGTTCAGATCTATAACTTTGATTCTCGGACCTGAAAGTGTCTTTTAATGGATGTTTTTCCCTAGCCGACAAGGAGGTGTCTTCAACAAGCTTTCAATCCACTCTTGAATGATCTCCAAGCTCCCAAGATACCTAAATCTGAAAACACACAAAGAGGGAAGAAGAAATGTTGATTGTTAGAGTATGGGGCTTGCCTTGGTCAAGCCCCTTTGTAGATAATTAAACCAAACGAAGAGTCAATGAAATAGAGCATGAAATATGGAATGATGGATTCAATACCTTTCCATGATGAGAGATCTTGAATTGCAACAATGGAGGATTTAGCCCTTGAATTCCTTGGAGAGATGTCTTTATGTCTTAGTATCTAGAAACCCTAGCTTGCTTGAGAAGAATGGTGGATGAGTGCTTGAGAATATTGAGTGAGTTGTGAATAATGAGGAATTAGGGTTAGAATGAGAGGAAAAACCCTTATTTATACAATTTGTGCCCTAATATTCTCAAAATAACACCATACAGGTCGACCTTAGGGTTTAGAAGACAAAATCCTGAAAGAATATAAAGTTAAATTTGAATTTTATGCCACATGGAATAGGTCACCCAAGGTGGCAACCTAGTCCACCTGGGCATTTTTTATTGGTTTTCAGGATAGTCTCACAAAACACACTGAGGTAAGGCATGTATGTTTATTAAGGGGTCATTATAGCATAAGAAAGGGTTGATTTGGTGATGAAAAGCCTAGGAAAGTGTGAAAATTTTTTACAACACCTTAGAACACTTTGGCACAAGGTTTGGAAAGAGGTAAAAAAAGGTTGAAAAATGTCCAAAATCCATAAGCAAGAGCCCAAATGAGTGAAAAGTTTCAAAGACTACACTTTTTGGCGACACACTCTGCAAACTTTACACATCATCATAATTTTTATATTAAAGGGAACCTTTTGAAGTAAAACAAGCCATCTGAAATAATTCTTTTTAGCATCTATCCCATTTTACCACAGATAAGAAAAGGTTTTTTTCTAGACTTTATCTTCAAGGTTAGTCCTCTACACCTTGTTCAAGTAATTAGTAGGAGTGCTAGGTGCAAGGGTATCTTTATAAATAGTTCTCGTTTTAACCTCCTGTAAAGGGAGAGTACCCAACCATTGGATGACAATTGGATCATGTTTCCAATTTACCATTTGTAGATTAGGAAGCCAAGTGTTACAAGACTCTTTTAGCACAGAGTAGGTTTTAAAATTGGAGGATGGTAGTCCATAGTTCTTTCTCAATTAGTCCCAAAAAACCAATGATCCACCCCTTATAATGTTGTAGAAATTTTTAATTCCCATTTGGTTCCATTTTTTTGTTGAGCAACCCTGCAGTAGGGCTAAGGGTTTACCATTATGCTCTAAATTCCACCAGATGGACCTACTTGGGTGGATCATATTTTTGTTTGAATCAGTTTGGAGAGGGCTAGATAAATTACCCCTAATATTTTCCTAGGCCTTCTAGATACTTCTGAAGATCAATGATCCTCTAGGTACAACTGGATACTTGGTGATGAGGAGATCACTGAAAGGTAGTTCCTTCCAAGACTTTTCCATTTTGGGAATTTCTTGTGAAATGTTATTCCTAATTAGGACCTTCCAAGGTTCATTCACATCTAGGGTCTTGATGACCCACTTTGTTGCAAGAGAAATACCATGTTTTTTTAGGTCCTTTAGACCTAAACCCCCATAGGATTTTTCCAAGTAGCACCATGCCCAATTGACAAAATGCACCTTCTTCTTTCCTTTCCCATCAAACTAGAGAAACCTTCTGATTTTATTTTGAACTTCATTGACCTGATAGCTATTAAAGAACCAAACCGAGGAAAAGTAGAGAGTATAAGATAGTATCTTTTGGTAGACCTGTACCCTACCAACAAGGGACAAGTAGTGTTTGTTCCAACCATCTAGCTTTTTATCAATTTTGGCTTTCAGCCAATGCAACATCTCTTTTCGATTTGGAGATACTGAGAATGGGATACCCAAATACCTTATCTATTTTGGGGGCCTCCCCACTGAAGATCAAAACTTTGCACCTAGCTAGGAGGGTGTCAAGCCACCCTAATAAAATAGACTTAGCATTTGAGATCTTTGCTCCAAAGGCTAGGAAAAATAGACCCAGTTTGGCCATTAACCTAATTATGTTTTCCTCTTCCAACTCCAAGTAGATAGAATAGGAGGTCACTATTATCAAGTAGTGAGACCCCTCTCACTTTAGGAGATATGGTGTTGTCCCTTAAAAAATAATGAAGATCATATGAGGCAATGACAAACAAGGTAGGGGGAATAGGACACCCCTACCTAATTGACCTTTCCAACTTAATGGCTTCAAACCTGGTTCCATTCACTTCTATCCTAGCAGATGCATCATTTAGGAGGGTTTTGATAATCTTTGTGAAGTCTTGTGGGAACCCAAATGCTTCTAGGGTCATTTTTAAGAAAGACCACTCCACTTTGTCACAGGTCTTCTCGAAGTCCAATAAGAGCATTACTACATTCTGCTGAGATCTTTTAGCCCAATCTAGAGTGTCCTAGTTAGTTATCAAGTTTTCAAGTATGTATCTCCCTTTGATACACCTATTATGGGTTAAGTTTGTGAATTTGGTGAGGATATTGGTAAGTCTTAGAGCTAGAACTTTTGCAAGCACTTTTTAGGAGACATTCAAAAGAGTGATAGGCCTCCAATTTTTAATCGATGTTTTATCCCCTTCTTTAGGTAGAAATTTAACAAGGCCTTGGTTAATACAATACCACAAGGATTCTTTGGCAAGGGAATCCATATACACTTGGTGAAGATCCTTGCAAATCCAGTCAATGAAGACCTTATAGAACTCCACGAGGAGACCATCAATCACATAAGACTTATCATTATGCATTACAAGGATTTCTATTTTAATCTCTTCCTGGGATATCTCAACAACTAAAATTACACTATCTTCTTCAAAAAAAATTCTAGGCATCAAGCTCTTGAGATTGATTTTAGCCCCCAAACAGCCTGCCCCATGATCTTCAAATTTGAAGAGGTCCTTGTAGAAAAGGGTAAACTGACGCAAGATATCTTCTTTCTTTGATAGTGTCACACCATTGTGAAAGATCTGATCTATTTTCTCCTTCATGCCTTTTTATTTAATATAACTGAAGAAGAACTTTGTCCCTTATCCTTGTTACTTAGCCAATTGAGCTTAGCCCTCAGTTTCAGCCCCTGAATCTTATGGGCTTACAGCTTCCTCAAGGATAATTTTGCTTTGTTGAGCTCCTCAAAGATTTTCTCATCCATATTCTTTTCTTGCATCCTTGCTTCAATAGCTAGTAATTCATATTGGAGGAGATCTTCTTCCCTCTTATTCAAGGCCTTCTTTTTGCCAGTTTTCTGAAAGATACATTTCCAAGATAAGACATTTTGATTTCATCTTTCAATAGGGTTGAGGTCTTTCAGCATCCACCTATCAATACCTCGTAAGGTTTTTACAAACTCAATGCAATCTTGGTCTCTCAACAAACTAGATTTGAGCAAGAAGTTATCCTTATTTCTAGGACTAATCTTGAGCCCACTATTTATAGTATCTTAGTTTTAATTGGGTGATGGTCTGACAGTGTGTATGGATAGACCAAAAATTTATTTCCTTCACTGAAAGGCTCAAAGCAACATAAATATTTATTGGCATAGAACCTATTTAACCTTCCATAAATTATTTTACTGTCCTTCTGAACATTACACCAAGAAAACCAAACACCATTGCTTTCTTGTTTAATACCTTCAAGAGGATCAATAATATTGAGCCTATTCTTCATTTTGATCTAGTAGTGCCTCTCCTTCCCTTTCCATTCCATATCAATACCACCCTTTTTATCTTATTTATTCTCACTCATGTTAAAATCCCCGCCTATGACCCAAGGGATGTCTGATAGCCCTACAAGCCACCTCTAGAGCTCACTCCTACCAAGATAATCATTTGGAGAATAAATTGAGCAAACACCAAATTTGGCATCACCCCTTTCAAAGGTGGCCCAAACTACTCTATTACATGGAGAGACCCTTGATTTAGTGAGGTAGGGTTTCCATTTATTAGCCACCAAGATGGTAACACACCCTTTTCCTTTCTCATGATTGGAGGTCATGAACCATGAATCCCCCTAGATAAACTTTAAGTTGGTTTCAAGCATAAAGCCTAAAACCTTGAGTTTTTATAGGAGGACAAAGTCCTTACTTTGATCCAGATTAAGAAATCTTCTGACCACATACTTCTTATCAGCGGAATCTAAACCCCCGGCATTCCAAGAGGTACAGTTAAGCATAACTATTGCACTTTGGGGTAGGGGGCTCTTTGTCATTCTTAAACATTTCAAAAAACTTTATTGCACTTTCCTCATTTTCCAATCTCTTAGGAGAGGGCACAACCAACACTATCTTGGTATTCTTTATTTTCCTTTTGGAGATAATAGTACCATTCTTACAAATTTCTATGGTGTTTCCTTTCTTCTTGCCCCTCTTTTTAGGTTCCTTAGGGGGAGGAGGAGGGATAGACTCTCCATCAATGGTGCCAACATTTTGTAGGCTCAACTTAGACTTACTTTCAGAGTCTTTCCTTTCAACATTCTCTATATTCTCATCACAAGAGTTTCCCACCAAGCTTCCAGGGGTCTCATCACCATCAAGGTGACTAAAAGAACTTGTAGGATCATTGGTTGGGAAAGGAATGGAGGCCTCAACAAGTGGAGCTTTGGTCATTTCCACTGACCACCTACTGGCCATGTTAGTCAATGTATCAACGGAATCCCCAATCAGGGTAGAGGAAGAGACCCCATAGTTACCCACATTGGCCTCCTCGACCCCTCCTATAACACCCATGGTAGTGGAACACTCATCAATTAAGGGCTCCAACTTGTTAGGGTCAAATTCAAAGGGATTTTTGGAGGACTTGTTAGATTCACAAGTAGAGATTAAATTATTAACCATGGAGGATTTATTACTATCTTTTTTGTTTTCATTAACTTGGAAATTAGAATTAACAGTTTCTTCATCAACCACAATGCCATTAATATATATTTTGATAACCTCAATTTTATTTTGAGATTTTTGTTCAGGTTACCACCTTTTTTCATGATGTCTTTTAAAGCTAACTGTAGTGCATTCAATTTACCAAAGCCTATTGGAGCATCGAACCTAGAGCCAGGAGCAACGGACAATAAAGAAGAAGACTGGCAAGGAGGCAGGGTTGGGGGAATGGTCAAGGAAGGGGAGAGGTGGTTACAAGTGGAGATCACCGACATTGGAATCAATAGAGCGAAGGGGTAGAGACACTAGGAGTGGCATCCAAGCCAGTGGAGGGTGTCAAAACCCCACAAGAGACCGGATCCAACTCGATTGATGAAGATTGCCTTTCAAAACCCTTAGAGGGCTTAACGGGGTGTCGATTAAAAGCCCCATGAATCAACAGGTAGTTCTTTCTCAAATTCCCTTATTTCTTACACAAATAGCATGCACCAATCCCTTTGAGGATTTCAATAGGACAAATGTGGATAGAGCCATCAGTTTTGAGACCAATGTTTGCAAGTAAATCCAACCCAAGTTTAAGGGAGACAAGAACATGAGCATTTAGGTTTGGCAAGGTGACCTTAGGCCAATATAATCTGATCACATTGCCAAAGGGTTCCACAATTACACAACAAACGACCACATATCTTGTGGAATATTTTTTATCATAAGCCACCTAGGGCTAGATAGGGCTAGGATCTCATCATAGTTGGCCCCCAATGTCCAAAATAAAACCCTAAACATAGATTTACCAACACTCTAGTAGGGTTTCTTCAAAAAAATTGTTTGCATATCATGATTTCTGAAGTATATTAAGAATAATCCCTTTTGAATCATATGACACAAATAAATTTTCATAATTAATTTTTTATTCCATACAGAACTGAATCAATTATCTAGGTATTCTCTTCAGGGGAGATTCTCTAGGTCAATGTCAGCCATGAAAATTGCGACCTTGAATAGCCTTCCCCTCTCCTTATGAATAGAACCAAGCATTTCATTATTTGGAGCAATCATAGTAGTATCTAGAGGAATCTTACCTTGCAGTCTACCATTCTCGCTAGAACTTTCTCTTTCACCTACGGAGTTGAAGATAAACTTTGCACTCTCCAAGAATTTAGGGTATTCATTAGAAACTACATCTCAAAAATATTTGGGGTGGTTATTACCATTAAATAACCCACTAAAATTTGTGAAGTCCCTAGTGGGACCAAGGGGGGTCGTACCCCCCTCCATTGAACTTCACACGAGCGACAGGCCCTTTCGCTAGAGAAGATAGGGAGAGAAAAAATAGAAAACACACAAACATAAACACCAAACACCCTAGAATCAACACACAAAATGAAGCAAATAATGAGGACAACTACCGGGGTTACAAAGGAATCATACATTTGTGGGGGAGGGTTGAGCTTCCCCCACCAAGAAGCCAATGAAGCCCTCGAACCAGACCTTAGAACCAACCTTCCTCGTTAAACCACTGACAAAGATGCCTAAAATTTGACGTGGATTTGACTAGGGTCTTTCACAAGGTCACAAAATGGTGTACACTCACATAAGTATGATGAGAAACATAAGAAACTAGAAAAGTGGGCTCTTGATCATTAAAGAGGGATTAAAGAGGAAGATGTGAAAGACTATTTTTGAATAAATAACTAGGGATGCGAGTGATTTTTTTTAATTGAAAATGGATGGTGAGGGAATAAAAGGGTGTGGAATGGATGAAGATGAGGTACATATATTTATTTAGATAATATCATTTTAATAATATAAAACAATTTGCACAAATTTAATCTACACTTGAAAATATGAAAAATTGGGACCAATTTGCAAAAAAACCTTGGTGGGTGAATTACTTGATCATGATATAAAAATTACACTAAATGTAGGATAAATTTGACTCACCCAATTTTATTTTATTCACTTACTAAAAATGGAAAACCTTGCTAACTTTTGTACAAATTCCTAAACTATGCTATAATGGGGTAGAGGTTGGGCCTATTTATAGATTTTTTAGGAAAATTTAGCAAAGGAAAATCAGTTATGGGTAGGTAGGGAATTATTCTATATTCCCTCCAATTAATTTCTCAAGATATCAAAAATAAAGGATTCCATGTTGGGAGTAATAATATAGGTGGTGTCATCCAATAGGGTACAAGCCCTTTTTTCACAAAATCACAAGTGGAAAATTGTGCACTTACAAAAATTTATTTTGATGGAAAATTTGATAATTTAATCAATTTTGGAAATAGAAAATGTGGGCATTTGAAACTTAACTAGGAGTGTCAAAATAAGAGGAAAAAAATGGGGAAAAGGTCAACAACCTAGGAAACACAAACAAAAAGGTTAGCACATAGGGTGGGACTTATAATTAAATAAAAATTACCGAAAAGGGGTAAGTAAAAAAGGCTAAATGGGAAAAAATGGATAGGAAACAACTTAGGCTAGGGAAAAGGCCAAAAATGTGACAAAATATGCACAAGGGATAATATGGATGAAATGGTGACAAATGTGTGATAAGGTATGTAAATACCATTATCATAGGATGTTTGAAATACAAAAATGGGATGTAGAAGTACAAGTGGTAGTAGATTTTTTTTTGGAGAAGATACATTAGGAGTGAATATCATGAAAATATGAATAAATTGATGATATAGAAAGTATAAATAAAGAGAAATAAAAAAATGTTGATTATGGATAGGAAGAACATGAATTAAATTTGGAAATTATATATCAGAGATGGATATTTTATTTTTAGGTGACTGTAAAGGTAAATACAAATGTATATATGTATTTATTGAAGATAATTAATATCATAGGTTAGTGATGTTGAATCAAATATTAAATATATTGATAAAAGGAAATAAGGATAATGAGATTAAATTGATTTAATAGTCCAATAAAATATTGAAGATATGAAAAGGTTATGAAGAAAGGATATATTATTAAAGGATAATATAATGGAGAGGTATGGTCAAAGGAAATAATAGAATATTTAAAACAAATTATGATGATAAAAACTAAGAGGAAGCACTACAAAAGAGAAAGGAGATTACATACAAATTTTTTCAATTAGATTGGAATTGTTTGATTATGGAAGAGTTATGATGGATAGGTTAAACATAATATATAATTAAAATATAATATGGAAGAATAGATGAAGGGATATTTAAATAACACGGATAACTAAGATGTAGATATAAATAAGTGTAAGAGAAAAAATACAAAAGATAATTGGAATGAAGATGAGTATGGAAGAGTATAATTAGTGGAAGATGTTTGTTTTAGTTCTTGGTTTTTGAGTTAGAAGTGAAGAAAAGGAGATAATAGACTTGTTTAAAGAGGCCTATTCATGTGTTGAGGGTACACTAAGGTTGGGAACCAACCTAAATAATGGTGTTTATCATTCAACCCTTATTTTGAGCACTAAGCTCACAAATATATTACATAGGGTATTTTATGAAAGAGAATCTTAGGGTTCAATCAATCTTACATCACCCAATAAGATATATTTTTCTTTTATTTACATGTATATGTAATTTTATGGACTTATAGATTTGTTGTTGGTTTTTTGGCTTGGCATTTTTAAAAATAGTTCTTAGTAACCCTATAATGCATATGTGGTAGCAAAAAAAAATTTGGTCAATTTTTTATTACTATAGCATTGAAAATTGTCACCCTTGACAATTTCTCACTATGTTTTACTCCCCCTTAATTTATAGGACCTGATTGAATCCCTAGTTTCCTAAATTATGCATTTTGAGGCTTATTTTACCATTTTTTGATTAATTGCAAGAATAAAACAAATGCAATTATTTAATGTTTTCCCCTAACACCTAAATCCCCAAAAAATGGGGCCAGGATAGGGACGCCCTTGGGCGGCTCTGTCCCTCTATTTTTTTGAGCTCAAAATTCAAATATGTCGGTGTCGATATTTTATCATTTCCAATTCAAGTTGCAAATGTCAGCGATCGAGATTTAATTTGTGGAAATTGGCATAATTGCATATAAATTCCTAGTTATTATACCATTTGAAATATACAAAAATAACAAGAAACAAGAATTGAAAATTATTATCAAGAGCACTATCAAGAAAGTCAAGAGCAACATTTCAAAGCTTTATTATAACAATTCAAGATCCAAGCATCATGTCAAATCATATGTGATTTTATGAATGTTCATTTTATCATTTTTTATGAAGGCTAACCCTTGTTGTAGGTCTTCATTCAATTCAAGCAATCAAGCAAGCAAGATCCAAGACCTTGAGGTGATGTGCATGAATTCAATCCTTTAAGGAATCCATTGAAGGGTGGTGAGTTGCAACACTTTGTTGATTCAACATTCCTTCCTATCATTGACATTACCATTATGGAAGTGGAAACATTAACACGGGGTTTGATTAAGGAAAGCCCCTAAATGGAACAACCCTTCCTCTCTCTTTGAATGTGTAGGTTTTAGGTTTAGAGAGGATTGAAGGAAGTTTGAAGATCATTTATACATTATTGTATTAAAAAACCTACACCTTGTCAACTCATGGAAGCTCACCTACAAAATTATCTAACAGTGATCCGACTAGTTTTCAGGTAGGAATCAAAAACTTAGATTTGACATTAGAGGACTACGGAAACAAATCCAGAATAGCCCTACAAGGATAGAGACACCTTTGGGCTGCTATGTCCTCCTATAGTGCCTAAATTCAAATTTACAAGACAGGTGCATAGTATTATGAAATCTACCCGAAAATCTTTATTATACTATATCAATTGTCAAAATCTTGCATTTTTCATATTAGGGCACGTAGTATAATTAGGTTAATCAAGGAAAATCAATTCCAATTCATATCCAACTCCCAAAAAGATGCAAATATAGGGCTGATTGACTCACCTACATGGTTAAAGTCAATCTAAACACCTTGTTGATTTATATCCTAATGAAATCCTAGAAAAAGGAGGCTCGATCTGAGGGTTTTATTGTATTTAGGACACTCTCCCTCTTTTTCTTCATTTCAATTACTACTTAAAGACAAAGGCCAAATGGTATTATTAAAATTTTGTGGTAACAATCAAGGATATTTTTATCTTTTGGAGGTTGTTCAGTAACATGTTAATCATTTCTAGTTCTTAATTCATATTATAGAGGTGGAACATAATTCAAATATTTCATTTTTGAAATATATATCTATTTTGTATGATATAATAAATAAGGAGCAAAGTAGAATCATTTTTGAGGTGAAAATATACATGTTTCACAAATTGAGGCAATGTTAAATTTAGTGAAGACCTATCTTCAAGAACTAAATAATATAATAATTTCCTATACCTTGGGATGATGTAAGGTGGTTGTATATTGTAAATAAATCATAATTCTATCCTTATATGTATTGGGACTATGTTGTAATGAGTTTTCTTCCTTGAAATATGTAACAAGTTTTCTTTTCAAAATTACTTGTATAAACTAGAAGGTTGGCCTCATTTGAGTAGTGTTAACATATAATTAAAGCCTAAGACCAAGGAAAGAGGAATAGATCAAGGATTTAATACAACTAGCCTAATATTAATGTGACACATTGTAAAATCTATATGAGCAATATTTTTTTTATTTGAATAATATAAAGGTTCATTCATAGAAGAGTAGAAAGAGGATAAAAGACTAGTGGCAACATATATTGTAAAAAGGGTGCTAACTTCATGTGTGATTTAAGGATGAGGTGTTTGTGAAGTTGAGAGTTAGAGTAGAAAGATGACACAAACACTAGTGGTAACACTCATGTTGTAGAAATAGTACAAGTTTCATATGTGATTAGAGGATGAGGTTTTTATGAAGTTGATAGTTGGTGATGAGATATATTGAGGCTAATTCTATTTTATTGTGTTTATAAAATCTATTTATGTATCTTCTCTTAATATTTTTTGCGTGAGTAAGAGATCATAGTATTCCAAATGGTTGGATAATCATTAATTCAAATATCCATTGATGATTGTCACAATACTATGAGAATTTGTAATCAAATGACAACTTACCAATCAATACAAATGAACAAAAAATATATGATCAATAAGCATATATATGTAAATTTGAACAAAATGAAACATTGATAATAGGAAATGGACCTTAAGTCTCCAAATCCTAATTAATTGAAAAAGGGATATTACAAAAGTAAGGCAGCTAATCCCTTCAGTTTACCAAAAAATCACTAAACGTAAGCACACCTCTTAACCAACTCATGTGTATTTGTAAATAAGGATGACAATAGTACCTATCCCTTAAAATTATTTGATAGATGGTATTTTCCATGAAGTATCCTCCACATGCATGGTTATGAATTTTAATTGACATCTTAGTGGCTTCTTCCTCATTTAGGAACCTTGTAAGGATCTTATCTTTATCTCTCCACATAAATTTTCCACCAATTAGAACATAATTATGAGTATGTAGTTTCAATTTATTCTTCTTATTATCATTCATTTCAATAGGAAATTCATGTGAGCCAAATAGTAAATAATATCGGGCTATACCAAGTAGAATTTTTAATATTACACTTATTTTCACCAATTTCCACCCCTACCTAGTTTATCTCTATTATCTCCAAGTTATATTTTTTCATTGACCTTGCCAAAAAATATCCTCTAACCAAATTAGTAATTTGAATCTCAATACTGAATTCTTATATCTTATTGATCCATCTACATCATCTTCCAATTCCCTCATGTTGTTTGAAAATATTCTATAACCACATGTGATACATAGGAAACAACTCAAGCACCTACTAAGGTCTAATTTTTTAAAAACTTTCACAAAGATGTAGGATTTTCTCTCCATGGAATCATATTTTAGTTTTTCACTTTGGAGGGACTTATTTAAGAAAGAGATTGGTTGTTCATACCCATATTTATTCTTTTACAATAACACGCTGCAAGAATTATGCAAAATGAGATAAATGAGAAAAATTGAAAGGTTTGGAAAAATTTAGTAAAGGCAATACTAAGGATTTATTATTTTCTTCTTTGATGCCTTAAAATGCCTCATTTGGTTCACCTTCCTAAAAATATTATATCCCTTCTTCAACATCTTAGATATGGTTTTTGTTTTTTCTACAAATTTTGGGACAAACCTTCTAAAAAAGTTGATCTTCTTGAAGAAGTATTGAAAGATCTTGACTATCTTGGGTTGAGCGATCCTATCAATATTTACAACTCATTCAAGACCAATTATGATATCATCATTTTCCACAATGTGGCCCAAAAATTTCCTCTTTGTAACCCCAAACATACTTTTTCGAATTTAAGGATATGTCATATTCTAAACATCTCTAGAATTTTTTCTCCAAATGACCACACTATTTTTCATCCTTTGAGAAAACAATCAATTCATCCTAATATATAATCATGATAATATCAATTCAATCAACAAAGACCACATCCATAACCATCTAAAAATTATCTCTAGAAAATTTGTAAGGAAAAATGGCATACATACATACACATAAGTAACCCATGAGGTTGTGCAGGCAATATTGTATTGTTTATATTCCTTGAATTTAACCTGGTTATAAATATTTGATTAAGTATAGTGGTTCTATGGTTACTATTCTGTTATTTGGCATGTGTGCTTGGACATGCTATTTTTTTATGTTGGCTAGTGGTTTTGTTTTACCTACCTTGTTTTCCTTTTTGAATTTTGGTTGTAACCATGGGATCAAGGCCCTTCCCCTTCTAATCTAATAAAAAACTTGGTTATAAATATAAATATATCCATAATGTATAACAATTCACAACCTGTTACTGTTTATAACAATGCTTCCATGTTAGACAAGGGGTAATTATCTTTGAAGGAATATTTATTTAAGTTGTTGAAGTCTACACACAATTTGATATCTACATTCTTCTTACTATTATGAACTAAATTAGACACCCTGTAGAATTCTTTCTTGGATTGATGATCCCTCCTTTAGTATTAAATAATTCATGCTACATTTTAGGGGCTAAAGTGGGATTTATTTGGCTCTCCTTTTGTCTAAATGGTTTGGAATTTGGCTTCAAGGGTATTTGATGTTGGAACAAGTCTTCTTTGTATGCATTAAGGTCATCATAAGACCATATTTAATACTCTTGAATACTTTCTTGATAGTGCAATAATATTTTTCCTAACATTTGGGTTCATATTATTTCAAATGTACACATATTTTAGGGAAGATGGAGAACCTAAATTTATTTCTTCTAAGTCCATCTCATGCACACTAGTGCATTTATTTAAGCTCTGATTTGTTGCATCGAACATTCTTTCCAAATATACCAAACCTTTTTGTATTTTATTTTTTTCAACTAAATAGCTTCATTCTCAAACATATTTTCCTTACAATCTACATTCTCAAAAAAAAAATCTTGACTATTATATTCATCAAAGAAATTTAAAATTTTGAACAAGCCATGATTATCATTAATTACCTACCAATGGTGAACATTGTTTGGGACTAAAGGTCTCACTAATGTCTCTACCTTTGAGATACTTACTAAAGATATATCCTTTTATATGAGAGTAGTAATATCCAAGAAATAAGCTACTATATTATTTTCTCTTTCCACACATTTGATGGAGAAGGCATCAAATAGTTCAATGCTATCTAACACAACATTCTTGTATTGCTTTAATCTCTTTTTTTTTAAGCATAATTTCCATTGATTTGTGAGATAACCAACTTAGAGTCAACATCAACTCTAAGGTTTTTTACTTTACGCTTTAATATTATATTTAAATATAAGAAAAGAGCTTCATACTATCCTCCATTATTTGTACACTAAAAACTCAAATTAAAGGAAAACATAAATGACTTAATTTGAGGAGAAATGGGAAGAATTCCTACTCCTTATCCATCCTTATTAAATTACCCATTAAAGAACATATTTCATATATCATTTGACAATATTTCACAATCCTTTGGGTTTTGTCGAGAAATATTATTTTCATTTATGTTTTTTTATATCTCCCCTAAATTTCCATAGGTTTGTATCAATATAAACCACTTCTTTCCTAAGATCAACATAATCTTCAATAATCTCATAAGATATTTTTTCTCTATCAGACCTAACATTTATTTATTGATTGTAATAATGGTATAAGAGGATTCTATATGGATACTTCCACCAATTGAAGTTGAACATCTTCTTGACAAAAGCAAGTCATATTTTGGGTGCTTTTCAACCACGATCACATTCATCCTATACTCTTTATTAGGGTATGGAACCAATATGAAATTAACATCCTTCATGATTCCTATTATAGGGACCTCTCTCAATTCCATGGAAAAAGTTTACTGAATGATCTTATGATATTTAGACCCAAATAATTCATAATTTGTAAAGGTATAATGTTGGTGGATACATTAGATTAGATCAAAAAATTTCTTGCCATATTATCATTAATAGATACTGTTACATAAAATGGATCTACCTAAGTTGATTCAAGATCAATCCTAAATAAACTTCTAGCCTCTCAACATTATCTATTTTATAGCTTTGTGTAGAAAACAGCCCTATTATATGATCTTTTCCTATGTCTAATAGATCTAAAGGAGTGTTAAAAATTAGATCCAAAGCTATATTCTTGTGCTACACTAGATTTGGTAAATATAATAGATAATGTTACATAAAATAGATCTACCTAAGTTGATATTTGGTCAAGTTCAATCCTACTTATGGTCTCTCAATATTATCTATTTTACAACTTTGCATAGAAAATTGGTTTTCCTTTTTCTTCCCTATTCCATGATCTTTACCTATATCTAATAGATCTAAAGTAATGCCACAAGATAGATCTAGATCTCTATTCTTGTACTTAAACTAGATTTGATCAATGTAATAGATAATGTTACATAAAATGGATCTATCTAAGTTGGCATGTTGTCAAGGTCAATCCTAAATAGACTTCTAGTCTCTCAACATTATCTATTTTATAGATTTATGTAGCAAATTGGCTTTCCTTTTTCTACCCTATTCCACGCCCTTTGCCTCTATCTAATAGATCTAAAGGAGTGTCACAAATTATAGGTAGGTCTCTTTTCTTGTGCTTCATTATCCTCATTATCTCCATCAAAGATACTATAAATTTTATCTAACTTAATATTTGAGTCAAATCTTACAAGACAATTTGGTAAATGTGTATATACCAATATACTATTAGTTGATAAAGGAGGGATCTGATTAGCCATACCTTTCTTTGTAAGATCTCTCTCATTTGATATCATAGTTGTGGTAGTATGAGCCCTTTTGCTTCTTGGATTTTCCTTCTTTGAATCCAGAATCTTACCATCTTGGTCGTGATTTTTTACATTCTTAGTTAACACTTTAACATTTTCTTATTTATTTTTGGAATGGTGTTTAATAGAAGGCCTAGTTTCTCACTCATCTTGTTTTCTTTAATGAAAATTTCCCTAGAATTTCCTAGTATAGTACCTCACTTACGATAACTATTTTTTCTTAAGTTATAATAACTCTTGACTTGAGAAAGGGTTAGATTTTAGATAGAGCTCTAATTCAATCATCATGTGGTCTTCTTAATTGGAACTTTTTGGGGGATAAATATATATTGTGCACATGATATTCCTCTTCTTCATCATCTCAAAAAACTTATTGGTGACATGAATTCTCTATATACCTTTTGTACTAAATTAAATGATAAGAAAAGAGGATCCTTCCCTAAGATGAGGAATGTGATGTGATAAGGGGAGTATGTCAAAGAAAAAGGGGGTGTCCACCTAATCACAAATCCACCTTTCCCATTTTCATTAGGAAGAGGGATAGTGCCAAAAATTATTATAATTGACTTACAACCCTTGAGGTGAGTCAACCCTAGGTTTTGGACACTAGTCTACCTTGGCTTCCTTATGACAGAAATGACTAAACAATAGTTTTGGGATAATAATAAAAGTGTTTTAACAATCAAACCTATGAGATCTAACACTTGGAATATGAAGTATTATGATAAAACTATTAGAAACAACAATTAACTAGCAGATCTGAGAAAGTTAGGATGGTATTTACTTGGCTTCAAAAGTGGGTTTCAAGCTCTTTTGAAGGACATATTCACCCAAGGGAAAATGGGTCTCTACACAGGGGTCTGAAAATTGTTTTTATAGTCCTCAGATCCCAGATCTAGGCTTTTGATTCCACCAGGTTTCACTGCCGAAAGGTCAGAAATAAAACCTGTAGGTGAGTTTTTGTGTCAACAACTTTGATGACAACTTTGAAAACTTTGCAAAATTGCACTTTTGATCAAATTTCAATCCTTCTTCTCCTATAAATCTACAAATGCAAAGAGAGAAAAATTATTTGTTTTTGGTGGATAAGGGTTTGCCTTGGTCAAACCCTAGTTCGGTAATTAAACCTTGATAATGAAATAATGATAAAATGAAGGAATTTATGAATGAAGAAAGCTTATTACACCTCACCAAACCATTTAATGGCTGCCCTTAGAGGACTGAAGTCTAACACATCTCTCTAAGGATTAGATATTGCATGAAATGGATTGATTTCTTAATAGATCTTGATGCTTGAATGATTGCTTGAAAATTGAAACCTACATCACAATCTTAGCTCCAAAAACATGCATGAACACACATAAATCTTCACATCATGATAGGATCTTGAATGCTACAATAAATGACTAATAAATCTTCTCTCCAATGCTCTTGACAATAGTCTTTTATCTTGTGAAGTTCACCTCTAGCTTGTTATATTATGTTGCTTAGATTTGAATTGATAAAAATGCCTTGTATTTATAAGTGTTTTCTTAATTACTCGACAATTACACACCACAAGCCGACCTTTGCAATTTGAAGTTAGATCATTAAAATTCTACCAAAAAATATTAAAAAATGGGATCTAAGACTTAAGGAGGACCCATTCACCCTTGGGTGAATGGGTCCTAGGCCCTAAACCTAGGACACACATTTTCCAAGATGTGTAATTAAGTATAGGAATTAATTAAATGTGGGTTTACCTTTTATAAAATGAAATTAATCAAGCTTGTGAATGCATAATTGGGCCAATTAAAGGCTTAATTAAGTCCAATAAATTAAGGGGATGCAAAAATAGTGTGAAAATGTAAAAGTGTACATTTTGCTACACTACACTCAACATATAATTCATGACCACATTCATCAATAGAAGAATAATCATCACTACTACAACATCCATTTTAATTTAGAATGCTTATCTCTTGGTGATATTGATCCTACATTGATCCATAACTAGCATTACATTCATTACAATTTTTACTATAATCCATAATTGTTAATTTTATAATGTATTATAGTGGGGAATGGGGAATTTGGAAACCCAAGCACCATGGGGTATCCTCTATGTTATTAACACCTACCTCACTAAATAATTTGGTATTTCTTTATTAATTAACCTTATATAATTTTGTAGAACAAGTCTCTCATTATGCCATGTGGTGTTATAATTTTATTAGACAACCTAGACATTCTTTCTTGCCTACCTTAATTATGTTTCTCATTTAATATTACCTTCTCAAATGTCCTATCCACCTTGTAACTTAATTAATTCAAAGAATACATCATCTAATCCAACTTGGCATCTAACGCATGGTATTTTTACTCTAACCTTTATCATAAGGAACAATTTGTATATCACCTCTCTTATGCACTTTTCAAAAAGCTCTCTAATTGTTCTCAATATTTGAAGTAATCATATATTCCTCCGTCAATTCATGAGGATATTTTTACCTTGATAAGTATCACATCTTAGTTTCATATGGGTTACAATAGAATACCAATAATATTGATTGAATAGGCCTCATGTATGTAGGATTCTTACATATAAACCTAGCAAACCTAGTATTTAAATCTAAGAAATATTCATTAAACCCTTTAAAAATATGTTTGAACTCATTTATAATAAACCTAAGGTTACTTTTATCACAGTTATTCTCTCTAAATATTCTCTAAAACCTTGCCCAAGACTCAATGCTTCTATCAAGTAAAATTTTGTATCATTCCCTAACAATATCATCTAGACATTGAATAAATAAATTCATTAGAAAATCTTCATCCTCAATCCCATAGTCATCAATAAAGTTATTAAAATATCTTAAGTTGTCTTCTCTAGATATAATATTCCTTTAAAACTCCATGATCTTTAACCTAACTTCTCTTGGAACTGGATTTGGATACCCAAGTATCCCTACAAATTTTAGTTGTTTGTATTTGTCCAAGTTCAAAGGAGGTCTTACAAGAACTTCTCTTCTATTATTTATAATATCTTTATGGTTATTTCTTATATCACCATGGTTTCCCATTTTTTATTATCTTTTTTATTGGTGTTTCTCAAATTTTCAATTCTTTTTTTGATATTATCTTAGCCTCAATTCTAGCTAATTCAATTATCAAGTCAATTGTCTCGTGTACAAGATTTTCATTATCATCTCTACAGTATAATCATGCTTTAGTCTACTCTTCTTCATATTCTTCATATTCCTCATACCCTTGATCATTTGAAAAATTAGGTTTATCCCTATACCAAAATGGTTCTCTTCCTCTTTTGCAAGTGAACCCACTAGCTCATTGTAACCTAAATTTTATCTCACATTCAATCTCATCATGAAGGGCTCATTTATGCGAGCTTAACTTACCTTTCCATATTATCCTTCATTATTTCACTTATAATTATTTGGTAATTTGGACCAAGTCATTCATCTCCACTCCCTTGGTTTATAACTTTAAGGATAATCTTATCACTTTGATACCCATCTTGATTATCTATTATTGATGGATTTTTATATTATTTTCATTATGACCCAAAAGGGAAGAATATTACTAACCTAAAAAAATTTCTCCATGTTGTATGCTTCTTCTTGTACATATCTCAAGCTAGCTTCTTGTCTAGATTGCTTTTGAATAATGATCTCTATCCATGCTGAAATTGATAAATATAATCTAGACCTTACAAAAATGGAGTCACCACCCCATGATGGGAAAAGGATGAGAAATAAAATATGACACCAAAAAACACATGATTATTCAATTAAAAATATTAATCTTATAAATACTTATGGAATGGACCAATAACTTAGAAACCAAATTTCCTTAGCAGGCTCACCAATCTATTGGTTGGCTAAATTGCATTCAACATTTCCTAAGAGGTTATGAATCTCTATGGCCATAATTTCTAACAGGGTGGCTAATGAGTGAGGGATGTATCAATCCCTCCTACACATTAGTCTATACAAATCAAGGGGTTATTCCCTATTAATATGTACTAGGTTATATTTTAACTATAATAAATTTACTACAATGATTAGCAAATAGGATATTCATGTAAATAGAGCAAGGATATTTTAAACAATGTATGTTATAGTGTTTCACTTATTCCTTTTATATTCAAGAATGAAATACATAAATTATAGAATAAATTACATTTCTAAGGATTTAATGGATGGTTGGGAGAGTTTATAGAATTGGCCACTACCTATCCAAGGTAGCTCAAATTCATCAAGTATTACAATTATCCTCTTTTATAGTAATAGTCCTCGTGGTTTGAAAATACTTATCACTATATTAAAATGATAAAACCCATAAATTATGGATCATTCAAGTATGGTTCTAATTAATAATCCATTACAAATACTACTATTCTTATTATCCTCCAAGAAAGGATTACAACATGTGCCGTTAAAGACCTTGAGAAATGGGAGCTTCATGAGGAAATTCTTTGGAAACAAAAATCTCATATTGACTGGCTTCAGGAAGGGGGTAGGAATACCTCCTTCTTTCATAACTCGGTTAAGGCCCGAAGACAAGGTAACAATATCTCTTCTCTTCGATCTTCTGAGGGTTCGGTTCTTTCTTCCTCGCTATAGATTTCTAGGGAGGCGGTCCACTTTTTCTCGGGTCTCTTTTTAGAAGACACCATGCCTACTTGTGAGGAGGAAGCTTCTATCTCGGATTTTATTCCTCCATTGGTGACCATAGATATCAAAACCTCTCTTCTTAAACCTATTTATTTGAAGGAGTTGGAGGAGGTGGTGTTTTAGATGAAAAAAGGGAAGGCTCTTGACCCAGACGGGTTTCTGGCAAAGTTATTTTAGGAATTTTGGGAAGTAATCAATCTTGATCTGTTGGAGGTTGTGTAGGAATCTTTAAAGAATAAGCAAATGTTAAGAGCCATGAATTCCATGTTTCTTGCTCTCATCCAACAACATGAGGATGTTGATTCTCTGGATCTTTTTCGGCCTATTGCTTTGTGTAATGTGGTATATAAAATCATCACAAAGCTAATTGTGGAGTGTCTGAAGCCATGGCTAGATAATTTGATCTCAAAAGAACAAGGTGGATTTGTTGTAGGTAGATAGATTCTGGATGGTATTATCATTGCAGTGGAGACTATTCACTCCATGGCCTCTTTGAAGGAAAAAGCCATGTTTATAAAGTTGGACATGGGTAAGGCATATGACAAAGTTAAATGGGGCTTCTTGGCCAAAATTTTAGGAACATTTGGATTCAATAGGGAGTGGATTGATTGGGTCATGATTTGTGTGACAACGTCCTCCTTCTTCGTTCTTATAAATAGAGAGGCTTTTGATCTGTTTTGTGCTTCTAGAGGTCTTTGGTAGGGGGGTCCCTTTTCCCCATACTTGTTCATAATAATGGCTGAAGGTTTGGGGAGGTTCATCAAGTCTCAGGTTTCAGATGGGCTCATTCAAGGTTGGAAATGGAGCAACTCCCTCCCTCCTCAAACTCATCTTCATTTTGTGGATGATTCGGCTTTGATGGGTGTTGCTAAGGTGGTTGAGGTTGTTGCTTTTCAACAAACGTTGGATTAATACTTGGCTGCCTTAGGTCAAAGCATAAATGAAAGTAAGTCTTGAATTTATTTCCTTAATACCCCCATGCATATTCAACAGTGTATTTCCAGTATTTTAAGGTTTCAAGTGGGAAAGCTTCCCTTTATCTATCTTGGAATCCCTTTGGATGTGTGCCCACTCCCCTGGCATTTTTGGCAAGATGTGATTGATAAATTTTGAGGGATGGTTTGTTATTGGACCTACAAATGGCTATCTATAGTTGGTAGAGTTACTTTGTTGAAGTCAATGATTCAGGCCTTACCTATATACAAATGCTTTGTGATGACTGCTCCCTCAAGTTTCATCAAAGAATTTGAGGGGCTCTACAGGAAGTTTCTATGGTCAGGTAATTTACTTTTGAGTAAGTGGAGCCTAATCAAGTGGGAAGTTTTTTGTCGGCCAAAGTAGGATGGTGGTCTAGGATTGCATAGGGTAGATTGGAATGGGCAAGCTTTGGCTGCTAAGCTGTATTGGAGATGGTGTACACACCAACATAATTCTTGGGCCAGCATCCTTACCTTCAAGTAAGTTGGGGGAGTGGATGGTGTTGAGGTTCCTCGATTTAGTATTATGGGGAAAGGTTCTATGATCTGGGATACGCTCAAGCGAGGAGCCAAGCTGGTTAAACAAGGCCTATTTTGGACCTGCAACAGAGGTTCTAATGCCCTTTTCTGGCATGACTCATGGGATGGATTCCTGACTAGTCTCTGCTTGCATCCTCACTTGGATTACTTATGTAGGATTTTTGTTTAGGCTGGTTGGAGTAGAGTGATGGATTTCAAAGCCCCTCAGGCTTTGAGGTGGACTATCGTCTATCAGTGGAAGGATATGTAGGAGTGTCCATACAGGGGAATCTTTGGAGGACAGGAGGGAGTTGTCCTCTATTTTGGCTATTAGAGTTTGTTGCTTTTTGCCAGAGAGGGATGTGTTGGCTTAGAGTCTAGGTCTAAAAGGGAAGTACATTGTTGCTTTAGGGTATTGTACTTTGGATAGAGAGGCCTTTGGCAGTGATGAGGTCCCTTGGTGGAAAAATATTTGGAATAAATTCTCTTGGCCAAAATGTAATTTATTTTCTTGGTTGGTGGTGTATGGTAGGTGCTTGACTTGGGATAACCTCTATAAATGAGGCTTCCAAGGTCCCTCATTATGTTTTCTTTGTCTAAAAGGTGTGGAGACTATCTCTCATCTTTTCTTTCAGTCTCCCTTTGCTAGGGCTATTTGGCATTTTTGGTGGGAGGCCTGGAATTTTTCATGTAAGCACCCCTCTTCTCTTGAGGAGTGTTGGAGGATCTTTGGGTCTAGCCCAGTGAAGACTTATTTTTTGCACATAGCGTGGCCTATTGGTCCTAGTTTGATTATTTGGTACATTTGGTTGGAACACAACCGAAGGATCTTTCTAGACAAGAATTTGCTGGTAGGGCAAGTTTGGGCTCGTATTCTTGGGGCCTTGCAGGAGATGTTGTCTACTAAATGTGACCTATCAAGCCCGGTGGATCCGGGACATAGTAGAGTTATTCATAATTTGAGGATTGCTACAGGTGGTACTGGAGGGCCCAATATTGGGTGAGGCAGGTGTTCTAGAGGGAAGGTCTTCAGGGGAGGACATTGGATGCTTCCTCCTACTAGTTTTTTGAAAATCAATACAGATGGGTTAGCAAGGGGAAATATGGGACACGTTGGCATGGGTGGCATGGGCAAAGACAGCTCTGAGGTGGTTGTGTTCTTCTTTTCATAATATAGGGGGCAACACTCTAATAACCTTATGGAGGCCTTGGAAATTCTTTTGGCTTTGAAGAGGGAATATGCTCTTGGCTGGGAACGAATTATCTATGCTTCAGATTCTCAAGTGGTGGTGGACCTGATGAATAGGCAACACTTTGAAGATGTTAGTTGGCAGCTTGCGATGGTGGTTAATCAAATCACTAGTCTAGGATAATTATTGGAGTCTGTCACCTTCTCTCATATCCCTCAGGAATGGAATAAGGTGGTTGATGGGTTGGCCAAATGGGCTTCTGAGAAGAATGGGAATTGGATGTTGGATGATTGGGATAGTTTATCGGAAAACCTAGCCTAGGTTTTGGAGGGTTGGGTCACTAAGGATGTGAGATGTTGCATAAACATGTCTTGATTGCTTGTATTTTGCTTCTTGACCCTTTTTGGGGTCTTTCCTGCTTTATGCTTTGTACTGCTCTTGTTGATTAATAAATTTTTTATCCCTTTTTATTTAAAAAAGAAGAAGAAAGGATTACAAGATTAAGCATAAACTAACTCAAATGATAATTTGATTCAATAAGTTTGTATGAAAATATTTGTAACCCTTAGTTATTTATCTTAAATAAAAATAACATCATAAATGAGATAACCATACAAGAGAACATTCATTCATATAATATGATCAAAAATAGGTATCAGATAGAATTAACAAAAAAAAAAAAAATTATCTTTATTTCTTTTCTTGTATCATGATAGAATTAATAGAAAATAATAAGCTATATTTATTTATTTCTCTCACTATGCCAACCTAATTTACGAATGATAGAACAAACTCATTTATATAATTGATGGAGAGATAAACTCCTTTAGATACATGAAAATTTTCCACTCATGAAAATGAGATGAATTGCCTAAATAACCATATAGAATATGAAAAAATGAGAGAATTTGGAGAGCTCACAAGCTTCCCTAAATTGTTGCAATTGTAAGTGGATCCAACTAGACATAAACTCTTTATAGCTTCAAAAAATGGTATAAATAAATGGGGACATAGGAGAATATTAAAGTGGAAATGGGGAAGAAGAATGTGAAAATGAGGCTTAGAAACTTGAAGAGGTTTGTTCTTAAGTTTTGGAAAGATCTAGGAGATTTGAAGTAGTGAAACCCATCACCCTCTTGCTACTTTTGTTTCTTGATAACCATCGGGTCATATGCACATATAAAGGCTCTAGGAGAGACACCGTAGAAAACTAGATCTCATGAGAGGGAGACCATTGATTTTCTAAAGGAAAATGTGGAATCACTTTCAAGTACAAGAAACAATGGGAGAATGACCCACCATTTCCCATAGGGAACTATGGAGATAGCCTTAATTGAAGGAACTTTCTATAATGATGAACCCTCTCCACTCTATGAAATATAATATGGCTAATGGTTAATAACTTGATTTCTACCACCAACCATCCCACATTGGATCAAAAGTATATGAGCTTTGAGTAAACCAAAGTTTATATCCTTACTTGATCATTACAACAACTAAACATTATAAAATTATTAGGAAATTTCCAAAAAATAATAATAAACCACATTGATAAAAAGGGCTCTTATATTAAGATGGAAATCTTGGTATGACAAGGAGTAAGAAGATACCCCCAGGTGAAAAAATTAATTTTCATATCATTCCCAAGAATGCCAAGAATCACATGGCTTTTTTCAATGCTAAGGCTTGCATCAAATCATAGTGTATCAACATGCCTAATTTCAAATCTCACCTCTTCATCGAAGATCATCCTGCTATGAAAAATCTGGACTCATTTATTATTTGTAAAGGCAATTATGATTTTTCGACCAAGGGAAATGTGTTAAAGGTCTTCTTTAAGTAAGTTTCTGAATTTCATTTCTAAAAGAGCTTATCATCAAAACATTAGCTATTGTGTGCTCTGCAAGATTAGTTGGGTGTCTAGGTGTTGTGGTGGTATGAGGAAAGGCTTGCATAAGAATAACTCAAAAAATTTGCATGTTCTAAAATGTGTGGGCCTAGAAAACGAACCAAACCTCCAAATTGCTCGACTATAAAGCAAAATGTTGATCTTTGGAGGTTGTTTACTAGAGTGGGAATGGTGTCATTTTTTGAGGCAATGAAAGGGTATAATGAGAGTCTTGTGGACAAATTCACTAACTGTTGGAGGAAGGGGCAAGTGGCTATTGGAAATTTCCTCTGCTCAACCACATTTGTCACAATGAATGCATAAACTTTCCTTTTTACTTTCTTTCCTCATTGCAACAAAACATAGAAAATGGTTTGAACCCTCCTCTACACCAAGGCCTCATGCTCTCTCTCTATAAACATGTTTTGGCTCTAAACCCCCACGATAATCATGTAGATGCTAGACTAGATATCCCAAATCAAAATGTAGGGGAGGATGAAGAACCCTTGGCTGCTACTAATCCCATTCTAGAACCTAACCTTAGGCCTTTGCCCCAAATTATTACCCACAAGGTGAATCCCCCGGTTAATGTCTCTACCTCTACTACTAAAATTTTCATTCCCTTGACTCCTATGGGTAAGAAGTCTTTGGTTAAAAATTTCCATGAGATTGAACTGGTTAAGGCCACCCTAGAGAAGCAAAAACACTCGTCGTTGCTCCTTGAACCTCTGAGGGCCAAGAATCCAAAAAATGACTTGAAAAAACAAAGTGTGGCCATTATAATAAATCAAGAAAAAGAGGGGAATCAAAAGGATTTTTTGGAGTAAGAGAAGTCAGGTCTATTTAGTGGAGGTTGAAGATCAGTGCAGCTTGCAAAGGTTTCCTCTTAGGAGAAAAAGGGTAAACAAAAGGCCATTATCCAAGATGAGGAGGATTTGGAGGTTGAAGAGTTTGAGCCACAAGTAGATGATGATAGTAAGAACATGGATTTCAAAGAGGTTACATATAATATGGGAGAGGAAGAAATGAAGGAGGAAAAAGAAGATAATGAGGAGGAAGAAATGAAGGAGGAAAAAGAAGATAATGAGGAGGAAGAAATTGGAATAAAAGAGGAGCATAAGAGTGATATGTTGAAAGCTACTGAAATAGAGAACAATGTCATTGCCACTAACTCTCTTAAGGATTCTAACACTGATTTTCTTTAAAAAAAATTACTTATATGCAGGTCTAGGTGGATGATATGGAGAAAGCTATAATCACATTGATGAGAGTTACCAATGGTCTCATGCATAGGTTCATGGTGGGTGTTGTTTTGAGTCAAACTAAGATAAGGAAAATTCTCAAGAAGATGGGGAAGAGCGAAGAAAAGAAGGATTAGGTTGAAGAAGAGGGACCTAATTGGAGGGATTTTTTCTGCCAAATTGGCGAGTACTGGGACCTAATAGCCAATGCCAAGTAATGGCATACTTTTTCTTTGTTGTTTATGGTTGCTTTACATTTTTTGGCTCTCTGCTTTATAATCCCGGATGACTATTATATTATAGCTTTGTTATGGTTAAGCTTTTGTTGGACTTTGGTTGACCTTATTAATGGTCTACATATAATTAGCTAGATTAGTAGGGGTATTTTGTTTTTGATTAATTTTATCATGGTTATGTGGTTACAATTTCAGATACTCGACCTACAAGCCATCTTGGTTTTTGGTTCTTGTTTGTTGTTGGCTAGTGTTGTACTTCCCAACTTGCTCTCTTTTTGTTGTTTTGGTTGTGTAAACATGGGATCAGGGCCCTTCCCTACTTAATTAATAAAAAACAAACCGCATTGAAGTATCAAAAAAATTATTGACTACTAACCACTCCATTAACAACTCATCCATCTTCAAAATTAAATGCTCAATAATGAAAATCATGTGTGCCTTTTATAACCAAAATATGTTGCTAACCACATGTTTAATATAACCATAAATAAGGATTAACACATCTCTTAGCAATCAATGTGTTGAGGCCAAAGTTGTGTTCATCAGTATCAAGTCTGTGTTGGATAGAGGTTACTCCAAGCTATGGGTTGAGGGAGATTCTCTTAAAATTATTAATTTCCTACTTGGCATTCAAAATCCAAGTTGGATCCTCAAGCATTTGATTGTGGATTCTATCATGATGTTAAGATCCTTTAATCCATGTCATGCATATCTATAGGGAAGGTAATTCCCTAGTGGATTTTTTTGCAAGTGAGGTTGTCAGACTTCATAATTTTAAGGCATGGGAGGATTACTCTCTCCTTCCCAAGGAAGCCAAGATTTTATTTTGAAATGATAGATAATGTTGAGCTTGTGATTTGGGGTGATCAAGCAATTATCGCCCTCCTTATTACGACATGCTTTGTTGGTTTTTTTTTTTGCCTAATTTTTATCTGGAAATTGTGTTTCAACTAGTGTATCAATTAATGGTGACTATTGATATGGGTGGTGATAGGAGAAGGATTGAACCTCTTACCTACGAGAGATGGAGAAATACGCACAAAACTTGGAGAATCTTGAGGCATGGGCATTTTACGCCCTATTTAGAGAGGCTCCACGACTATGACCTCAAAGCGTCTATGGATTTTGTCTATTGTTGGCACAATAGGTGCTTAAAGGTTAAAGGTATGGATTTTGTGATCAATAAAGACTTTGTTGCCTTCATTACTAGGCTACCAATAGATGGTCACAATTTTTTAAGGAGAGGAAGAGCAACGATGACACTATGGACCAATTCTTCAAAGACAATGAGCGGGAAAAGATGATAAAGATGCCCTCATGGGGTTATGAATGGGCTTCATTGAAGTGGATTTGGAATAATGTCGTGGAATTCATTATGCGGTATATTACTATAGACAGGAGGTATATTGTTATTCTAGGGAACCATTTTACCTTGCTCAACAATTTTAGACATGGGTTGCGTGTTTCTTTCCTATTCTTTCTCTTGTTGTCTTTAGAGGTTTTGATTTATGCACACTTGAAGAATCGTAGGGCTCTAATTCTTCACAAAGGCCTCATACTTCTTATTATGGAGCATGTCAGAGCCCATACTCCTACCAGGTCGGTTAAAGGAAAGGAGAAGTCCATAAGTGAGGAGTCTTTTTTGTCTGGCGCAAAGACCAATGCTAATGGTGAAGTTGAATGGCATGAGGAGGAGGAGAACTCTTTGGGTGGTTCATCGTCTCTTGTGGTGGCCCCCTCTAAAAAATAAAGAAGGGGATTTTAAAGAGGAAGGGTCCCACCAAGAATTTTGTCTTGTAGGACTCGGGCTCTTGCGGGTCCCCTTATACTAGTAATGACACTTATATTATATTTGATGATTCTCAACATCAGTATAAGGAGAATGTTGAGCTCCATGGCTAGGGCTCTGGTGCAGCTGGTGATGAGGAGAAGGACTTGCCTGTTGAGACTAAGGTTAAGGTGGGTAAGGAGTTTCTATGAAGGGATTCCAAATGGATTGCAAAGTTGAAAAAGTGGGATTTAAAAGGTGGTAAGAAGGGTAAGAAGGCTTCTACGGATCAGGTAAAGGGTGTGGAAAAAAATGATGTTGAAATTAATGATTCCCTTGTTCATGAGGAGGAGGGTGTTGAGAATCTTGACAACAAGGAGGCATCTCTTGAGAGGACTTTGAATGAGGAGGAGGGTGTGAATTTGAACCTTGGTAAGCCTAAGATGCTAAAGGTTAATCCTCTCTCTGAGGATTTTTCATATCTAAATGATGACAATACTTCCATGTTTGAGCTTTTGGATATGGCTCGTTCAGAAACCACGTGAACTTTTAAACCTACCAAGTGGGTTTTGTAGGAATTTAATAAGGTAAATATTAAGATTAGGGGTCTAAAGGAGAATATGTTAAACCAGACGAAGGGCTCATCTTTGGACATTTTGATTGAAAGACTGGTTGATTTAGAGTTCTCTTTTGCTGACTTCAAAACCCAATGTGAGAATTGCCTTGGTGAGATGGAGGGAAGGATTAAGGAAACAAACAAAGATATCAAGAAATTATTACAGGCTAGCCATAGATTAGTTAAGAATAGTGTGAATTCCCTAAAGGTTTTGTTTGGTAAGATTAGTCAGCTCAAGGAGGATCAGTTGTACTTTGTTGAGATGATTGAGAAGGACTAGTCTTTCAAGGGTAAAGGGAAGAATAACACCAAAGAAGAGGCCAAAGGCCCATGTGCCAAAACTAGGGGTACCTTAAGAAGACCTTTGATGAAGAAAAGCAAGAATTAATGGACATGGTTAATCTACACTGCAACCAAGAGATCGAGGTGGCCAACACCTTGAAAAAAATGAAATAGTTTTTGTTTCTATGTTGTTTTTTTGTTCTTGTTTCCTTGTTGTTGGGTCGCTATTTTTTGAATGTTGGTTTACTTTTGGTCGCTATTTATGCTTCAATTTCTTTCTCTTTTAGTAGCATTTTCTCTAATGTGATGTAAAGGGTTTTGGGTCCCTTCAAAACCTATTTTTCCAATATAATCAAAACACATATCTTAGCATTCAAAAATTATCCCTCTTAGTCTTTAATCAAATAACACACATGAATATGAGATTTGAATATGTTTCGTTGGATTTTCTTGATTTTTGTGGAGAAGATATTTCATGACCCTTTGGGTACATGTCATTTTTTAAATCAATTCAAACATATGAATAATTGACCACACACCTTGAAAATTATAAGGCCTTTGGTATCGAATTATTTTCTTTATTTGATTCTACTAAGTCATGTACCTAGAATCCAATAGTTCCTTTGCATATCTTACAAAGCTTTCCAAGCCAAACTCCAATTTAAATAGCTTATCCAGTTTAAAATTAAATAAAATTGGGTTAACTTTTTGCTTCATGAAACAAGGAATCTATAAGTGTGGGAGTGATATTCTTGAACACTACCCTTAAAGACTCCAAGGACTTCAATGTAATACCGTCGCTATCAAGCACAAATGATAGTTGCTACTCCATCGATTTAAATTGTTCAATTTCTCACGGAGTATCATATCAAGTCTACTTTGATACATAGAAACATCATTCAATAGTCCCACCACATTATGATTATTGGTAATATTCTCTAGATAATCTAAACTATATTTTGCATTACCAATTATTCCACCCATTAACAACACTCTAAGGATCTAAGTATTTTAAAAATTGATATATTTTGCTTCTAGATTTGATTGTGTTGGATTTTTTGAATCAACATTTTGGATCACACTTCATGATCCATCATCAAGATAGTTGAGAGAAAGAGGACAAAAAATTATTTGTTTCAAACCTAAGCCCTCAACAAATAATTTATTATCCTCTAGCTCTCAACTATCTTGGTGATGGATCACAAAGTGTGATTTGAAATATTGATTTAAAAAATCCAACACAATCAGATCCAAAAGCAATATCTATCAACTAAATGGATTGTGGAAACTTTATGCCATTAATTTAGAAAATCCTTAAGGTAGTATCATGTTGAAATTTTTATTTTTTTTATTTATGCTATTGTAGTAACTCTAAGAATCATCCACCTTATTCAATAAATAAGAAATCTTATGGTTAAATAAGCTACTCACTAGGTATATAACTTATTTGGTTGATTTTAATTTTGTTTCTCCTTCAACCTCCTTAGACTCCTCCAATTCATCCTTCAAACCTTTTTATTATTAACATTAGAGTGTTCATATTGTGCTCATACATTTCAGTTGAAGGAGATGATGAATTTGTAAGGAAATGTTATGAGTGGGGGATGCATTGACCCAAATTTAACATTTTTGTACTCAAACAATAAATTATATTATGTGCATCTTATAACTTATCAAAATTTTATTACAATGTCTTTTTTGATTATTCATTGAATAGAGTAGTGTTAACCACTAAAGGTGTAGCAAAAGGTGCAAGTGTCCCATATTCTCCTAATAATCAAATTTACACCTAATTCACTAATGTATTGAGCTACCTATGTCTTATGGTGTTTGGTAGTAATAGCCCATATGGCTAGTATATTATATCTTGGACTCCAAATAGACCCAAAATAAAATTCTTTTACTTTCTCCTCATCTTCAAATATATTAACTTCAATATCCTCCCTTTGTATGGTGTCTAATGGAATGATAGATGAAATGTCCCACCCAAGCAATAACAAGTTATTACTCTCCCTATCAATCTTCTCTCTTCTTCTAGATTCATATTTGTAAGGCCAATATCTATTTTATTTTAGATTATTTGGGTAACATCCTCCTTATTGCATTCATCCTTCTATTGACTTTCATCTTTCTTTATTTGTAAGTATACATTTATTTTCATCTTGATCAACAATATTTTAAATATTTTAGATTTTGTATTCATAATTTGAGAGGAAATTTTCATAAGATAGCACCCTTACATCCTACACCACCTTCTCTCTCTCATCAAAATTCAACAAAATCCTTCCTTGTGGGATGTAAAAAACAATCTCTTATAATCAAAGCAATGGGTTTCCTAATTTCATTTTCCTCATGGAAATGTTCCCCAATCTCTTCTATAATTTTATATTCTACTAGGAGTTGAACAATCCTTACATAAAGCACTCCTTGAGTCCTTGATCACTAAAAATCAATGCAAAAAATATTCCTTAAGTAGGAACAACTACTTGTTCCACCTCCCGCAAATTTATTGCTTGCTCTTCATTTACAACTTCCATGGGAGTTGGCTCTAGGATAAATCTAAGGGGAAACACTCCTGGAGTGTCGGTATTATCAATCATTAATTGTATTCTCTCAATTGTATCCCTGATATTCAAGAATACCCCCTTATATTTTTTTCATATAATGTCCTCTCTACCAAGAAAATATTTCCCCATTTTCCTATTTTGACTTCCTTCTCTTCTCTAGTTTGATAAATTTTGATCAAATATTTAGCTTCGTTGTATTCATGCTCATATATTGATCTTCTCATTTCCTTTCTAATACCATCAACAAATTTTTTGGGATCATACCTCTTGCCCTTAGCCAGGTGCATCATGTATTCCAACAAATTTAAATCTTAAATGTACAAACCTTATTTAGATGTTATGTCCAAGTCATGGAATTTTAAGGTTGTAGGGAACAAGGATCCTTTCATATGTTGCCTCAAATGAATTTATCAAAATTATTGAGCTACTAAATGGTATCAAGGAAAACCACTCTCTCTAGCACCCATAATGGAAGAATACAAGGTTTTACCACAACCCTAACTATCATGTTGCCATTATGGTAAAACTAGTCACCTCAGTTGTGATCAATTCTTGTGTCATGAGTCAAATTCTTTGGTCTTAAAAACCTATGGAAAGCCCCACAAATTATTCCCCTTATATAGATCAACATTACCATGAACTTGGCTAAAAAATTATATTCAAATGTCTAGTAATCTATATTTTGGTAATAAATATCCCATATGTAAATTCACCCTTGAACAAGGATAGGATTCTTTTTTTATGATAAATAATCTAATTTAGTATCATATAAAGGAATACCATCTAAATGAGGGTCCTTTTATCATTTTTTAATAAAAAAACCTCCTAAATTCTCTCCACCGAGAATAAAGCAAAATCAAATAACCTATTAATATGTTTGTGTTGATTTTCACCCACCAACATCATCATATCAACATGCATTTGGAATTTGTAATCAACCCCTAGAACCTAGTAGAGGACTATATAAATTATTCTAAAATTCTTCAAATGTATCCACATTAAGATGCTCAACCCCTCCAATATGAATAGGTATTGTTCTCCTAGTACATGATAGGAGAGCCACTTTACTCTATAACTATTCATGTCTCTCTCGTACTCCCAATAAAACCACAGCTCCCATTCTATCTTTTAATTGCTTATCATTGGGGTCATAATTAGAAAAAATAACATGTATAAGGTCTACATTTACAATTACATTGGGTGCTACCATCTTCCCTAAGTTGAACCTCTGGATGTTGCACATTTGGATGGATTTCTTTGAGTGGTTGAAGAAATCTTTAAATAAATCCCAACCTGTTGATGGAACTACAACATCCCTAATTCATTTGAATCTATCATGTAATCTATCAAATAAAATACTAATAACCTAGGCAGGCTTTTACTTCTTAGTTGAATATTCGAGGAATTGGTTTAATAGGTCATGTTATAAGCTTCTCTTAGACCTACCATATTGAAAAAAAAAATTGACTCATTTTAGAAGTACTAATTTCTTAGGGTTTATTGCAAGAATATAAGTTGAACAACAATGGTGAAATGAACACTTGCAAACCTTAAAAATTAATATAACCAAACTTTCACCAAATGCATGACCATACAAACCCTATAAAATTTCTAGTTGTAGGTGACTTACCGATTACCAATCTCAATAGTTAGAAATAATTTCCAAGCCTTTTCTTTTCTACAACTCTAACACCTTCTATGTCTAGTAATAATGTTAGAAAATGATGAAGAAAATCTTACAATATAAATTAAAGTAATTTGTCCCTTTTATAGCCTTTGTATTGAATGCTAACACGTAATTTGAAGAATTAATGGCAAGTTTGTTAACTTCTTCAACTATGCTCAAATATTGATTGAATTGATATTTTTCAGGGGAGCAGATTGATGGTTATCATGCATCATGATTTCATGTATAACATATTATTTTGAAACTATGTTTTGAAGGGACCTTGGCATGCATCATACACTTGTAACTATTGGAGATACCTACCTCCCATTATAACAAACTGGAACATTCCAATTATCAAGGTGATTACCAAGTGGCAACACAATACCATCCCATTCTACCACATTCCTTGACATCTAAGGTCATTCATTGATGGAATATTTAATTTTTTTAATTACATCATTCATCATAGATATGAGAGTGGGACCCACATTCAAAATTTCAATGTGAAAATCTTTTGTGATGCATTAATCATTTTCCACCTATTCACCATTGCACAATCATGATGTGAAGGACCAACACGATGTAATGCCAACTTCTAATTGCCACCATCTGATAAGAAAATTATAATATTCAGATGGAGCACATACATGGGCAATAATGGACCACTAGTAGCACATCAAATCAACATGAGGACCTCAATAACATTATAAAATTTTACATGAATAACCCATTGCCTGATTACACATGGAAAAATATTATGCAATTGTTACTTTGGTACAATGACCTCACATGAAACTATGATGCAAAGGTTGTGAATGATGCAATAGGAAGTGAACGTGTATATGACCAGGACTTAATTCCAAATGCACACATTGGTAGCCAACAATAAGTGAAATAAACTAGTTGGTAACAACACAACCACTAAGGGGACCAAACGGTAAACCTTAAGCTAATAGAAGGGAACAACAAATCAACACAAAAAAGAAGAATATGATAGAAACATTCCAAAGTACCATCACAACATTAGATCTAGAGTTTTAGTCACTAAGGTTTTAGCAATGCATCAAAAAAATTTAAAACCTTTAAACCTAGCAAATCTGGAACACTCCAACACCCTCTTATAAGTTACTCAAGATATTTCAAGGCTTGTAAGAGAGTGAAATGGGATTTATTTTTAGATGTCCCTAAGTAGGATGCCAATTCATTTGTAGTTGAATATGATGTGTCAATGAAATAAAGGGGAACTATTGATGAGAGTAAATTATGTTCTATTTTATGCCATGTTTAAGCCTATTTCATACACTTTCATACCATCCCCACATTCCATTTTCATTCCATTTCTATACCATTTCCCATTTTATGTTGCATACGATTTAATATATATAAGTAATATTTAATTTATTTATTAGATAAAATATGTGAATAAATAAATATGATTGTATTTATGAAACATGTTAATTCCAAGTTGCAGATCTTCCTCTCACTTTTTGGTCAAGAATCATTGTCTATTACTTTTTTATCAACAACTTATCTTTGTCATCCTTCCAAATGGTGACATCAGCCTCCAAAGTGGCATTGATGTTGACTGTATACCAGAGCTAAATAATTACACGAATGTGTGAATGGAGATTGCTAGCTATTCATTGTTATAACATTATAAACCAACAATCATAATACCGCCTATTTACTGTTATAACAGCATAGACCAATGATCCACATGCAACATTCTTGTGATGAAGATATGCTTGTAGTGGAAGGAATCTCATGGTGAAGGAAACCCGCCAATTTGTCTGTTTCCTATTCTCAGCTATTACGTGGGCCATTATTTTGTTGGCCACAAGCCAAAGTAAGTTATTTTGTTTACACTATTTTAGATATTAGTTGTTGTAGCCGTGGGCTATAAATACGTATGTAATATCAGCCCAAAAGAAGATTAATATATACACAGATTTTTGTGCCAAACTTTTGTATCATTGAAAAATTATTTTCTGATAAGTAAAATCATTGTTTGTGTGATCAATCTTGTGTAGGAAATCTTATGTTTCATCATCCAATGGACTAAGGATTCAGGGCCCACTTCTTGGGACGTCTAGTGATTTTTATTTATTTAGCAGTGTGTTATTTCTATTATTTTTGTATTATCTGCAAGTGTGGTTTGTTGTTTATTGATTGTAAATTGATTATGAATTGTGAGATTATTTTCTAGATTAGATGTTTATACTTTGTATTACTTTATGATTTCCAAATTAGTTTGTTTTGAAGTTGAGTTTAATTTCCACAAATTATTATTGTTGATGTTGTTCCTGTCGCCAGGTAGTGACAGTTCCTATTGCAAGGTAGTGACAGTTCCTGTTTCCAGAGTTGTTTTTATTTGATTTAGATTTATTTTTATAGCTTCATTTCATCCCCACTCATCTCATGACTCTCACCCCTTCAATTGGAATATAGCCACGACACCTCTCACAATTTTATGCCCCTGGATTGACATGTATAGACCGAATTGAAGTTCATTATAAAGCATTAAATCTTTCTTATTCTTTGCCCCAATTTTGTCTATCCTTTTGGCGTTGTTTCCAGGGAGAGGTGTCAAAGGCATGTTAGTGCGATGAGCTGAGTTAGGACCATTGTACCTCGGTGAAAATCTATGCAACTATCGACCTTGTTTAGATGATTAACCTTGGTTTTCTTTGTTTTAAATCATATAGATGCATTGTTAGATTTTGTCGGTAGATCTTATAATATGCTATACCATTTATATATTATCACTAGTTGTGATTCGTTGATAAGAAAGAATTAATATTGAAGAAACAACACAAAAATGTCAAGAATGTTGCATTTTCAAGGTAGTGCAGACAAAAATGTAATATTGAAGAAAAAACAAAAGAAGAACTTGGTGGGGGAATTGCGTCGATAAAAAGTGGTATTTTTATACCCCCTCTGCATAAATAATTCAACTTAGATAAACTTGATCTTCCAATACCATTGTCACAAACATCTACAGATGTTATTTCCATAGTTGAGCAAGAACAAATAATTAATGAATTTTTAGGACAATGGAATTTTGAAAATGACGATTTAACCATGTGTTGTTCTGATTGTTGCAAGGAGGAAGTTATGTGCACATGCCAAGCTATTCAAGAGGACATGGAGAAGGAGATAGATGCTATAAGTGAGCCTCGACATGACAACAATGAAAGTGCACAAGTCTTCTTTGTAACTCAAGGACAAGTTCACATGTCAAATTGGGAAGATCAAGGTATGCATAATGATTTTGAAATGTCTTATAATTCTATTGAATTGGAAAAAAAATATGTTTCTTCACATGTTACTTCTTCACCTAGTATGTATGGTGAATGGAATAGTGAATGCTCGTAACAACAAAAATACCCATCATTACCATCTCCATTATGCCCATCCAACTTCATCCCACCCACTTTATATCCACAACAATTATTACCATTTTCATTATCACATTCATATCACCAACTATCCACTTCACAATATCCACCAAAGGAAACCATGATGCCTATTGAAATATTTCATAATAAGGTGGTTGAAACTATATATAATAATGCATATGCATGGATCCCTTTATATTTTGCTAATGTGCTTGAAATTGGCCAAACGCAATTGGAGTATATTGCTGCAATTATAGGATTTGATTTAAATTTGCTTGAATTAGAAGAACAATGTGATCAATTGAATGATATTCAACATAGTTCTTCTTACTTAATTAAAAAATCACAACCTTTAGATGGTATTCACACACATAAGGAAACACTTCAAAATGAGTTTAGTTTAATTATGGAAATCATAAATGTGTGTGCTGGCATTAATCATGCACTAAGCAATGTTGAACTAAATGCATTGATTATTCAAGAATTGTGTGAGATAACAAATGAAAGCCTACAAGATCTATTTTTTAATATTTTTATACTCATCTATATAGATCTTTGGAGGCCTATGGCCAAAATACGTATTGCTCACACACTTATTGATTTAGGCCTATTGATACTTGATTTTATATTTAAGTACAATTAGATGGGTTTGAATGCATTAATGGCCATACCAAACATTGACAAGGATATAATGTTACAATGATATAATGCTACAAAATAATGATTGTTCATTGACAAGGATCAAGGTATTAATAATTATATATTTGTCATTGTTGATTCTTTATCTTAAGATGAACATTCATTGAACAACTCAAGATATTATATATCATTGTATTTCTTGATTATGATCACTCATTGAAAAAGGCTCCAGGTATTCTTACATCATTGTCTTTATTACTTCTTTGGATTTTCCTAATGCCCCCATTATAGTATGTGAAAATCACTTAAGTTATAGAGCTCATTGGTTGATTCTTGATAATGCCTTCATTCATTATTTCTTTGGTTCTTCCAATAAAACCACATGTGTGAGATTTGGACCAAATCAAGTTATGTATTATTGTGTTATTTGGAATTGAATTTATATTATGTTTATACAAGAATTAATTGTAATTCATCCTTTTATTATCAATTATCTATTCATATTAATAACTCTATCTTCATTTAAACAAATGAATAAATTACTTATTAACGGTGGAGTTATTGAATGGATGATATTGTGCATTACTACACTTGATATGATTGGTCAGGAGAACATGGTTACAAGGTTCTTATTGTGGTTACTCAACAATTATGTACCAATACCAGTTGATGATGTTTCTCTACATGGGCATCCATAGACACACTTTCTTGGCCTTGCTAACTAGATGGTTAAGAGAAAGTTTCTTTTGTGCTTCTCTCTTGGAGAGCATAAGAGGATTATTGGGCAAAATATGAACAAAATTTGTTGGTAGAGATTCTCCTAATGCTAGACCATGTGGAAGATAGTATGTAATTTGGTGTATGAGATCCATGAATCTTGTAGAACTATGCTCTTGAGCTACACATTCAGAGACAACTTGAAGACACATGCAAGGAGCTTGAACACATAGAGATAAGTATTCACTTACCTAAATTTTTATGGGTACATTGGACTAGTTGAGAAACTAGAACTAATCTTTCACTACACTCCCTTGTATATGGTAAGGAAGTTGTATTTTCATACAACTTTGGAAATAGTTATGGATATCTCTCATACTTAGAAGGACAAGATAACATAGCTTCATGAGAAATTGATATGATTTGTTTCAAAATTTTCATCATAGAACAATGTGTCTTCCAAAGATTATGGCCATTATGAACAATTCTTTCAACCAAGTGAGTGGGTATGTATTATGAAGTTCTAAAGGCAACTTTCAAGCATAGTGGCATGAGCACCAATGATGTTATAAACTATTCATGGTAAATCTTGATGAAGGTATATTTCTTGTTGATCATCATTTCAAGTTCTACAATCACCTTTCAGATATAGTGGAATGAGCTAAATGAGATCAAGATTGTTTGAAGTGGTGGTTATATGTTCCAGATTGTGCTCAAGTTATTATTGGTCATCATTTCAAATACTACAAGCAATTGATTTTCACAATTACTTTTATTGAAGGGATTCAAATGGAACTCTAGGGTTTGGATGATATCATTTTCACCATCCATATAAGGGTTTCTTTTTCTTTGGTCATTATATGTAGTTATTCAAAAATGAAAAAAAGCAATAAAAGATCCAACAATGAAAACCTTCGAGCGTTGTTGGCCAGTTAATATTTGAAAACCGGATTCTAACGGATACTAACTGCAAGATAAACTTAGGGGTGAAAATTGATTCTTCGGCGCCTCTAGGTGGCAGCAGGTTGAAAACTGAGATACCAATGATCTGTTGTCGTTATCAAAATTGAAAAAATAATAATAATAAAATAAAAATGCAATCATCTATGTTCTCTATGGGCTACTAATTTTTCAAGTACACTCAGATGATTCTATAGTTGTTTCAACATTCTGAGTGCCTCTAGCACCTCCTATCACTCACTTGCGTGGCTATGCTCCAGTTTTTTGTGGTCAACGTTTCTTTGATCACCTTTCACATAAGTTACACATTCAGTTGAGGTGTTAGCAACATTGAAGAGATGGAATCGGTTGCTACCATCATTGCAAGTTTTTGGTTCCTTCATTGTTGGAGATTTACAGTGTTGAGTTCTTCTGGCCACCAACCCTTGGCATAACTAGACATGCAAGTTGGTAAAACAATCAGTTTTATTTTTTTGTTTCATCTCTTAACTTTATTAATATTTCTTATTATATTAATCATATATGCAGCATCCATACCTACCTTCTCCTTGTTTCTCGAGGATGGTCAACCCTTTAAGTTGGGGGGAGGTCTACCATCCTTATTACCATCTTTTCACTCATTATCCTTATTATCCCATTATAGTATCCATTATTCCACCTTGCTGAATCATTTCATATTTCTTACCATTTCACCCTTCATGTTTCATGTTCCATTTCATCCAATTTGCATAGCTCATGAATGTGGTGATAAAAAAATTCATGACACCTCCAATATATAGGATTTGAAAAAATGATGCTATGAAAACTGGTAGAGAAAATAAAAGAGAAAAAGGAAAAAAGAAAAAAAGAAAAAAAATGAAGAAAAATAAAAATTTGGAGGAGGTACAATAGTTAAACTAAAGATACAAGTTGGAAAACTATTAAGGAGAAATGTGATTATGCATGAGCTATGGTGAAGAAGGCGAATTTCAAAATTCCAAGGTTACCCTCTCAAAATAACGATTGCACGAGGACGTGCAATATGCTAAGTTGGGGGGAATGATGAGAGTAAATTATGTTCCATTTTATGCCATGTTTAAGCCTATTTCATACACTTTCATACCATCCTCGCATTCCATTTCTATACCATTTCCCATTTTATGTTGCATGTGATTTATTATATATAAGTAATATTTAATTTAGTTATTAGATAAAATATGTGAATAAATAAATATGATTGTATTTATGGAACATGTTAATTCCGAGTTGCAGATCTTCCTCTCACTTTTTGGTCAAGATTCGTTGTCTATTACTTTTTTATCAACAACTTATCTCTGTCATCCTTCCAAATGGTGACATCAGCCTCCAAAGTGGCATTGATGTTGACTATATACCAGAGCTAAATAATTAAACGAATGTGTGAATGGAGATTGCTAGTTATTCATTGTTATAACATCATAAAGCAACAATCATAATACCACCTATTTACAGTTATAACAACATAGACCAATGATCCATGTGCATCATTCTTGTGATGGAGATATGCATGTAGTGGAAGGAATCCCGCGGTGAAGGAAACCCACCAATTTGTCGGTTTCCTATTCTCAGTTGTTACATGGGCCATTATTTTGTTGGCCACATGACAAAGTAAGTTAATTTGTTTACACTATTTTAGATATTAGTTGTTGTATCCATGTGTTATAAATATGTATGTAATATAAGCCCAAAAGGAGATTAATATATACACAGATTTCTATGCCAAACTTTTGTATCATTGACAAATTATTTTTTGATAAGTAGAATCAATGTTTGTATGATTAGTCCCGTGTAGGAAAGCTTATGTTTCATCATCTAGCAGACTAAGGAGGCAAGACCCACTTCTTGGGACATTTGGTGATTTTTATTTATTTAGCAGTGTGTTGTTTCTATTATTTATGTATTATCTCCAAGTGTGGTTTGTTGTTTATTGATTGTAAATTGATTATGAATTGTGAGATTATTTTCTAGATTAGATGTTAATACTTTGTATTACTTTATGATTTCCAGATTAGTTTGTTTTGAAGTTGAGTTTAATTTCCATGAATTATTATTATTGATGTTGTTCCTATCGCCAGGTAGTGACAATTCCTGTTGCCAAGTAGTGACAGTTCATGTTGCCAGAGTTGTTTTGATTTGTTTTAGATTTATTTTCATAGGTGCATTTCATTCCCACTCATCTCACGACTCTCACCCCTTCGATTGGCATATAGCCACGACACCTCTCACAAGTTTACGCCCACGGATTGACATGTATTGACCAAACTGAAGTTCATTATAAAGCATTAAATCTTTCTTATTCTTTGCCCCAATTTTGTCTATCAACTATCAAGGCCCCAATATTTTTGTAGCTACTTTCTATTCTATATAAGGTTTTGATTGATATTTCTTTAGATTTTATTATGGGAATACTAATTTTTGAAGGTAAATAGGTCATTCTTTTTATAGTTGGTCACTTGGAAAAATATGCTCATTTATGTGCATTATCTCACCCTTACATAATTATTGTGGTCACTTAACACTTTGGATTTTATCTTCAAACTCCATATGATGACTTAATCCATTTACAATGATAATGATATTTGATTTTACCAATAATTGTTTAAATTTTATGGCAATAACTTGAACATGATTTAAGCCTATCATCCTCTATTTGATGGCCAAATAAAGTTTTTCAACAAATCCTTTAAGACTTAATTGTGTTTTTTTGTGTCTAAGCAACAAGGACAAAGGGTCAAGTGGTTGCCTCTTGTTGAGTGGTGCTATAATACCACTTATCATAGTGCTTCCAAGGTGACACCATATGAGGCCCTATACGGTCATCCCCTACCTTCCTTGGGTACTTATATACTATATTCTTCCAAGGTTGCAACAATTTATAGTGCCCTAGTGAAAAGAGAAGAAATGTCTTAGATCCTTATGGGAAATTTAGTGTTGGCATAGAATCACATGAAATAGTAGGTGGATTAGCATCTAAAAACTTAGACCTTTGGCATTGTTGTTTGGGTCATTTTTACATCTCCAACCTTACAAGAACATTTCATTATAGGAAAAGTGAGGTCATGAATTATGTCCAAAATTTTATGGCCCTTACCAAGTGACCCACTCCCACCCTTTTTTAAGATCCATCTATTTTTAATGTCTCTTGCCTCAAGAAAGTGATTGAGACTGATTTTTATATCCTAGTAGAGCTATCATCATTAGATGAGGAGAGATCCATATTTTTAGAACCTAAATTTATATTGGAAAAATATACCAAGCACCTTCACACTCATCCTATTGATGAGATTTTAGCCCAATGGAAGGGTCTACAACTTGAAGATATAACATGTGAACTAGCCAACATTCTCTCCAAGTTTCCTCATTTCAAGCTTTGAAGATAAATATTTTTGAAAGGGGTGTCAATTCTGCAATATCCATTAATATATATTATGTAGTATTAATTGGGTGCATGTGATGCACATTGGATATTTGTAATTGGAGTGTAAAATATATTAGGAGGTTTTCCCATTGAAGTGGTGTTGCAAAGATAATATAAAATGTCATTTTCTCTCTATTCTGCATATTTTGTGTGTATTGTTTTATTCTACTTACAAGTTCATTACATCCTCAAGAACCAAATCATGGATCTCATTTTATTCATCCATTTACATGGATCAACATGTAGATATTATCCCAAAACTTCTAAATTCAAATTTTAAATTGGGTCTAAGCCAACACCTTTCCATCTAACCATTACTTGCTAACTTGTGCACAAAACATTTTTAAATCGCACTCTAGTGTATTGTATAAAAGGAAAAAACCCTCATTCATTTCAATAATATATGAGCTCTTACTCAACTTTCATCATTCCTTAAAGACAATAGAGCATTCATTGTATCACGAGCTTACATCAATAGGTGCACTTACCAACAAATTAGGGTATCTTGCATAGTTGGATGTTGTCCTTGATCCTTGTCATAAATTAATTGAATCATAATTCAATGGTTAAACTAAAAAAGAATATTATTGCTTAGAAAACTCTAATATGTTACATCTCCTAAATTTATAAATATTGATTTTAGAAAATGAGACAAATAAATATGAAATATCTAAAAGGACACAATTCATTTCTATACATAAAGACCACTTTCATAAACAAAATTCATTTTTGTAAATATAAAGATTAATTCCATAAACATAAATTAAATCCAAAATTTTAAAAAATAATAATAATTAAACATTTGTCAAAACTTTTCAATTTAAAATATAATTTTAAATCATATAATTTATTTTTCAAAATACTAGTTTAAATAATATAATTTATTTTTCAAAATACGAGTTTAAATAATATAATAATCGATATTAAAATATTTACACTACAAATAAAACTAAATTCTAGTTCCTTTTCGTCATTTTGATAAATAATTAATAATCAAAAGTTAGTTTTTATTTCCTTTCTCTAATTGAGGTGTTCAAATTCTTAATAATAAAGATGAGATTTTCTAATATATTTAACTAGAAATAAAGGATGGTATATATTTGTGGCATATGCTTATGCTCATTCGCATTAATGCCATCTTTCACATCTCGAAAACTACTTTTGAGATAATTGAGTGTAACCATTAATAACACTTGTCTTTCCTTTGCATTGAATAAATAAAGTTTATGCTCATCCATTTTTGGAGGTTTTACAATGAAATACCAATTGTTTATGGTATGATCATAAATAATTTTTTTTTTAAATTATAGTTTATTTTTTTGCAAGGATTTTTTCATTTGTTGATAAGGTAGAAAGTTTTTGAATGAGGTCAATAGGGATCAAGTATCGTTGAGTGTAAGGTCCCAACATTATAAGGGATGAAGTCGAGATAGTGCCCCATGTGACTTTGGCGGAATGGATATCCCTCAGTCCTTAGCTCTTGAAAAAAGAGGTTTTAACCTAATGTTCATGCTCCCATATTGAATAGCTAAAAACATTTGTAGGCTTGATATAAAACCCTCCAACAAAAACAATACTTTTATTTTAATTGATTCATAGTGGTAGATCATAAATTATTCTTCTCTTTATATTGAAAATACAGATAGATGCAAAGGAAGCATGGGATAAATATAAAGAATTGTTGTCAAAAAAATTGTCAGTAGCCATTGTGACATCTAAATTTTTCGATTACATTTTCAAGAGAAATGAATCTCTACTATGATCATTTGTATGCCTTTATGTGGAGTCTAATGAAGGAAATGGATGGTAAATTGGTAGAGAAAGTTTTAGACACTTAAAATTGTCCTAACATCATATTGATGTCATCATATGTGAAAATATTCCATACTAATAGTTTTATCATTATTAATTAATTATATTGTATTACATTATTTAATAAACCTAGTTCATCACTAATTAATTAATTAAATATTATTGAATTAGTCTAACACAGTGTTATCTAATTAAATAGTTTTATTATTTAATTTAATTTTCCAATCCACCTCTAATTAAATAATCTCTTCAATTTCCACCTCACATGGATAAAATTAAATAATTTATTATTATTTATTTAATTTATATTCCTTCCATCATTTCAAAAAATAAATGACTAGCTAATTGATTGTCTCTCCTATTTTTTGTTGCAAGTAATTATTTATGATTATTCATATTTTTAGTTGATTTAATATCATCCCTTCATCCTAAACAAACTAAGTTACCACCCTTCATCTTCTCCTTGATCCGAAAAAAATCCTCTCATTTATTCTCCATTGTTGATCTTCCAAACAAATCTCCACTATTCATCCTCCCTCTCAAAAAAGAATAAATGGAGTTACAAGCTCCCAAAAATAAATCCACCATCTTTTATATGTATATGTTGCAAGAATTTTGAAGCAAGTACTTGAGCAACCACATGCCCATCCATTTAGAAAATCCACTTGCTACAATGAAACTCACATTTTGTAACTTTGTGTGTTCACATATTTTTATTTGAGTTTCATTGTTTTCTTAAACTTGAGGTGAGAATTAAGTTTAGAATAGGATTCATCTTCTATTTGCATTTTTTTTCCTATTTCTAATTTAGTAGATATGATGCTTGAATGTTAATTCCAATCATTCAAAAATACTTTTAATAATTAGATAAACATCAAGTACAAACTATGGAGGTGATGTCACATCAACACCAAATGTGCAACCATGTAAAAGTGTGTTGCAACAATCCAAAATGCCACTTACAATTGTCCCATCACTAACAAAGACCCCAACTTCTAACTACCATAAAGTTTGAATCTAGACTCAAAATTAGGCATCATTAGTTGAAATCATTCTATTTTTAAGGGCTATCCAAATATACATTTTTTTCCTAATTGGACACTATATGAGGTTTATTTCAGATCCTATGGCATTCCTACAAATTAGAATGTTGGATGCATTCCTTCCTTTCTCATTTACACACATAAAATTTCATCCAACATAAGATAGTGTTATACTATACTATACCTAATCTAAATGTATGCCTAGAAGGCTCCTAAATCATATGGGACACACTTGACATAGATAGTGTTATACTATACTACACCCAATCTAATTCTATGCATATAAGGCTCCTAAATCATATAGGACACACTTGACATTGTTGCAAGTAACTTTTATCCATTTAAAGATTGATAGTAGTTACTAAAAGTAAACTTGCAACCTTAGAAAATACTTGCAACCTTGTTTCAAGTCACATTTGTAGCATAAAAAAAACTTGTATCATTTTTACATATGACAGTTGTATCACTAACCCTACTTGGTCCCAATAAGTTATCTACTTTTCATACCACACCTCCCAAACTAGGGATTTTTTTGTCCTCGAAATAACTACTAGATAAAGCTCCATGGTTGCTTATTTTTTCTCATGGGGCTCTAAGTTTCCTTTGATCTATAAGTGGATCTATTTTTATATTGTATGGTATTAATTCTAGACAATGGTTGGCTTCTTTAGTGCAATTTCATTGCAAGGTCAAAACAACATCTAAATGGAGTCAAAAGTTGAATATTTTTTTATATATTCACATTTTTCTCAAAATTCTATGCAATTTTAAAACAAATATCATGTTTTGAGAATGTTTATGTGAAAATTATGGCTTGAGAAAGGTTGTTGCTAAAGATGCACAAATGTTTTTAGAGTCACACAGTTTGCTACCGAAGTACTTTTAGCATATTTTAAACCTTGTTTAATGATTCTTGCATTATTTTGATAACTTTTTAAGGGTGTATAACCATCCTATGTGTCAAACTAAATTCCTTATATCCAACTAAAATTAAACAATAATTACATAAATGACAAAAATGTTCATAAAAGGAATTTTGATGTTTTAGATTTCTTTTAATCTTACTATTATTTGTGATGGTAATTTTAGCTTCTAATTTCTTAGGGATCTATATCTACTAAGTTATATTGGTGTTATGGATCATTGGTAGTTGTTTTGAGCCTCATAGCTCATGCATTAGGAGCTTTGTGTGTGATTAATGCTCATGCTATGATTTTATTTAGTAGAGTTCAATTGGAGTTAGTTGTTGGAATTGGTTGGTTGAGAGTGTTGTCAAACTATTGAATTATTCTAAGGGTTGAGATCAATTGTAATATCCATTTGAAGTACATAAGAGATATCTCATGCTTTTGGTGGAGTTTTTACCTGCAAGGAGTTTCTCCACATTAGAATCTTGTATCATTTCTTTAATGGGTGTTTGTGTTTTATAATTTCTTTGTACAAAGTTATTCTAATTAAATAATTTATCATTTATTTTATCATAATTTAACTCTTATACAAGTATGTATGTTGGTAACTAGTATATGGAATATACATTTTGGCTTACAAATCAGTTGGTACCAAAGGCTAGTTTCTTTTTGTGTAGAGCTTGTTGTGGTTGATTTGTAGATTCACAACATATTACAAAGTGGAACAAGTTGTTCCTTATAAAAATATATTTTTGAAATTCAAAAATAAAACCATGAGCATGAATAGAGAAGTGTCAAGCCTTGACAAGGAATCAATTCTCCTCAATTTAGAAGTTTATTTTTCTCATTTACCTCAATATATGGAGGCTAGGAGAAGTCAAGATCATGGAAGAACAAGGGGAAAACCCACTTCATACAAGAATGTATATCCAAGGTGAATTGATTCTTCAAGTGTGGCTCAAGAGAAAGACAATCCAAGAGATGAGATTTATCCATTTGAGGGGATGCAAAAAATGTTCGAACAATGGTGTAAGTAGCTTGAGGTACTTTTTATTTTCATTTTCTTAATTTGTAAGGAAGAGTTATCCATGCTAAATTGCATTTATCAAAATATTCATAATAATGGTTTTCAGTTCTCTTGATTTATATGGCTAGTGGAAAGCATGCTTTTATTAAAGTTTGGGGTAATTTTAAGAAATTTTTTAGGAAACAATTTAACCCAAATTTTCATGGAGGAAATTGTACATGCTCAAATTTATTCATCATCTTCAAAGGAAAGTGGATACATGGCCAAGACAAAGAAGGGAAATTCAAAACCTATCAAACAACGTGACCGATGTGGGGAATATGGTCATAGAGAATCCCCACCTTGGAGATTGCATCTTGAGTTAAACCTTTACAAGCATGGTAAAAAGGGTAAGAATTATATTTTCTCCATTGGTAAGGAGGAAGAGAATGGTTGTACTTCCTTAAAGTTGGATTCTAAAATTTCTTGTACTACTAATAAAGGTGATTTTGTAGCTAAGGAGGCATTTTTAAATATCAAGTTGCAAGTAAACATTGTTGAATTAGATATTAAATTTGGTTCATGTTTACAAACTAGCCTAATTGGACAAAGTTTAGTGGATAAGTTAGGGCTTGAAAAATTTCAACACCTTATATCATATGTTTTGGTTTATATTAAAGGATGAAAACATGAAATTACTAATCAATGTAAAATAAAGCTTTGTGTTGGTCCTAAGTTCCAATTATGAGGTTGTGGTATATGTTTCTCTAATAGCTATTTGTGGTGTTGTGTTAAGCAGCTCACATCTGACCAAAAGGTAGCTTTCTATAGGATATGGAACAAATGTTGTTGCATTAAGAATGATAGAAGTTTCAAGTATTTGCATTTATGGTAATAATAGTCTTTAAAAATCTTAATTTTTTATGAGAAGAGGATATCCTACCTTTGGAAAAAAAACAATATTGTAAATATTACTCCTTTTTCAAGCAATTTTTCATTATATCATTTAGGCAATTGGAGGCAAAGGTGCAATAAATTTTGGTTAACATTTTTATTGTGTTGTAGACTAAAGTGGCAAACATGTCACTTCTTAAGGGGTTCTTCCCCCCTCATCCATTGAGTCCCTAGCAAAATCTATCTAATTGGGGAGGTACTATACATAAATGAATTTTATTTGTACCATGTGACATTAATTTTGGGTAATAGTTGGCTTCTTTAGTGTAATACTATTATAGGGCCCAAAATAATTTTTAAATGGGGTCAAACATTACACATTTACATCCCTCTTGAAATTCTATGCAATTTCAAACAATGGCATTATATGTGAAATTTATGGCTTCAAGAAGGTTGTTGAAGATGATATATTATTGTTGAAGATGCATAATTGTTGCCAAAGTCACGTTGTTTTTTACCAAAGTACATTGGCATGCTTTCAACCCACTTAAATGATTGGATTATTTTGGAAACTTATTAAGGGTGTATAATTATACTATTTTGACAACAAAAAAATGTCATATATAGCTAAAACAAAATTAACAATTGCATAAATGACATAAAATTCCTATAAATATGACTTTTAGCATTTTTGTTCTACATTTTCATCTTCCACTTCTAAACATCATGGAGATCTATATATACTATGTTAGATTGATGCTATGGATTGTTTGGAGTTGATGGGGCCTCATAGCTCATGTATCGGGAGCTTTGTGAGTGATTAATGCTCACTTTTATAATTGCAATATAGAATGGAGTTGAAGAATTGAAAATTATTGAAATCGGTCATGTGAGAGTGTTGTCAAGCTCTTGAGTTGATCTAAGGGCTTGGATCAATTATAATGTAATCCATTTTATGTACATAATTGAGGTATCTCACACTTTTGGTGGAGTTTTTACCAACAAGGGGTTTCTCCATGTAATATGGTTGTCTCCTTTTGTCAATGGTTGTCTCCTATTGTCAATGGTTGTTTACATTTTATAATTTATTGCTACAAATTTATTTAATTAAATAGTTTCAATCATTTTATGTTCTCATAATGTAACTCTCATACAAATCCATAAGTTGGTAACTAGTGATGGAATATCCATCCTTATTTATGGATCAACCCTACATGTGTGATCTTTGAAATTCGCACCAAACACTAAGTAGCCAAAAAAATATGTATTTATGCATAAGTATTTACAATTTTTGCCATTATATAGAGTGCCTTGAGAAACTTGTAGCAACTTAGAACTTACAACAACAAAATGCAAGGCAAAACTCTACATATAGGTCTTATTGTAATGGAAAAAAGTGTAAAGTTTCAAATACCACAAAACCTAAAACAATACATAATGACACAAGATTCAATAGTGATAAATTGAGTTTCCACTCACCATGAGTGTTGTTCATACCTCCTTCTTGGATCCACAATCTAAAAATTGTCCTACCATTGTGGAAGAACACTTGTTCACATGTGTATGCATCAAATTTTGTCCCACTAAGACCAACATAGGAAAATGTTTCTATAACTTCTCAAGAGTGTAATCAATAAAATAAACCAAACACTCAAGAAAAAAATAGGCAACAACCTTGTTCACCTTTGACTATTAATAATTTTCTCTTTCCTTAGATCTGCACTTAAATCTCTTCCAAATTCCATAATCTCTTGCAACAATGGAGCTATTTTCAAACAAATAAGATGAAAAAATGGAGGGTTGAGCTAGTAGTATGCAACTACAACCAATGCCAACCTTCTACCCAAACTTGAAAGAAAATTTTCTTTCCACTATAATCATCACTCAAGATGAGAAGTCCTTTGCAAGTAGTAGCCTCACTATGGCCCCTTCCAATGGTTGTGCTTCCACCTTGGCAAACTTCGTTACCATTTTTTAATTCTTGAATTACACTTCCCTCTTACATTTATTCCATAAGAGATGTAGATGAAGGGTCCAACAAGCCTCTTGCACATGCCCACTCTTTTGTGAAAATAACATTATTGAAACCCTACTTCATTCAAATGTTGCATGTTTGGAGTTGCTCAATGTAAGGTATGTGGGAGTTTGTGGCTCTAATGGAATCACCTTTGTAAACCCTTTGATTGGTTTGGGGGCCAACCCCATGGTTCTCCCTTGTGTTGCTAGTGGATGTGTTGTGACATTCATGGATCAAGTGGTGACAAATGATGGTTTTGGTCCTTTTCTGTTATGGTGGGTTTGATTGTCCCCTCCCCTCCCTTGTGCAAGAAGTTTCACCCATTGCCATGTTCTCTTGCTCGTCCAATTGTGTTATGTCGTAAGGAGGTTGTTGAAAATGAATTCTTTTATTCTCACCACAGTCTTGTTTGTAAATTCAATGGAATTTTCCCTTCCCTACCTAATTTACATCAATGGGCTTCAAAATTCTAGAGGCCTCTCACCAAGGATGTTATTGAGCTTTACCCTTGTGCTAGGGGTTTCTTTATTGCAAGGTTTATCTTGTTGAAGATGTGGTGGTTGTGTTGAATGATTGTTTGTAGTTTTTGGGAGAGAACCCCCTCTCTCTCAAACTATGGTTTTCCTCTTTCAACCCGTAAACTAAATCTCTCAAGGTTGTGCTTGTTTGGGTAAGATAGCCTTACCTCCCTCTCTAATATTGAAAGAATTCTTCCTTTGAGGATAGTAGCAATGCTATTGGGCATTTTTTGAAAGTGGATGCTACCTCGACAAATATTGGCTACTCAACCTATGCTTGAATTCTAGTGGACATAAACATCTTCAAGCCTCTCCATGGAGAGGTTGTTTTGATGGTGGAAGATAGGAAGTGGGTTCAACCACTTGACTATAAGAGCCTTCCATTTCGGTGCAAATGGTGCTATTCCACTGGTCACTTGGCTTCTAAGTGTCTTAATCCTCATTGCAGGAGTGTGAAGTCTTCTACTTGGTGGCGTGAGGCCCTTTATGATCATTTGACCATGGATGCCCCTATTGCTTCTCTACCAATAGTGGTTGAGGATTTTTCTTCCCTCTTGATGGATATCTTTGTTGCTCCTTTAGAGTATTCCCCTCAGGTTGATGCAATTATCTCCACTAATAGGACTTCTTATGTTCGGGTGACTTAGTCAAGGGACTTTGGGAGATCTCATAATGCTTGGAGCTCTCTACTCCATTGGATATTCCTTTGTCCTCTTCACAAGAGGTTTCCTTGGAGGTGGTGGTGAGGGAGGATGACATCCCTTTACCTTATTCAATTGACCTAGATGAAGAAATTTCTTAGACAATCGTCCAAAGAAGGAATAGAGGTCTTCTTAAATCAGTTTTGTATTCCCATCCCAAGGCTAAGGGGGTGAGGATTGATAGGAAAATGTCAAGCATTGTTTAGTTGCATGTTGTTGTTTCAATTGTTGTTTTATGGTTTGTGGACTTGAGGTCCCTTGGTTTTGATTCATTGCGACTTATTTGTAATATGGTTGTGTAAAGAGTCCCAAGGCCCCTTCAAAACCCATTCAAAACTTATTTTTCCCTCAATCAAAAACATTATTGAAATAATTGGACAATTTATCCTTCTTGAAGTTCTTTGGCTCCCAATTGGTGATCCTTTTTTTCCAACAAGTAGCCAAACCATGCTATAGAAACCACAAAAAACACATAGACTTTCTTTCTAACAATTTGTAGCTGTAGACATCCAAATTTGGACAATTACATTTGTCCAAATTCATCCCTTTTCGTCTAAACATTCTCTTGTTCATGTTAATTAGGTAATATTGCTATTATCTAATTAATACCCTTAATCCCTCTTTAATCCCTAAGGTATTTAGTTAATGATTAAATACCTTACCCCCTTTACTCTCCTTTTCATCAAATGAATTAAATAAATATGACATTCATTTAATTTCTCACATGTCACATCTTTTTCTTTAGTCCTAATCCATCTCCTAATCCCATCATTAGGGATGTGCACATGGCTAATCCCTGATGAGGATGTGTCACATCCTCCAACTTTTGCAAATTGGCTCTTAATCTTTGTTAGCCACTAACTATCTTCTAATCAGTGATTAGTCAATCTAATCAAGCCCCCTTTGGTCAACTCTCTCATTCCCCAAGGAATTTTTAATTCTTTTTTGTCTTCCCCATGTGAATTTAAAATTCACTTTTATTCCTCCAAGGAATCTCCTCTTCCCCAGGTGATCATTGAGAGGTCACATCAAGTCACATGAATCCAAGAACCTTCTATTACCAATAATGTGAATTTAAAATTCACTTTTATTCTTCCAAGGAATATCCTCTTCATGTGATCATTGAGAGGTCACATTAGTCACATGGATTAGGAGCCTTCTATTATAAGCACCTTGTCTTATCCAAGGTACTTCTCAGCTTACCCTTTTGGGAACCTTGTCTTATCTTTAGGATACTCCCAATCATTGTGAATTTAAAATTCACTTTTATTCTCCCAAAGCTTTCCTCTTCCCCATGTGATCATTGAGGGGTCACATCAGTCATATGCCAAGGTACTTGCAAGTACCTCCATCACATGTCATCTTCCACCTCATGTGTCCTTGTGACACTTCATCTGCCACATGGCAAGATGTGAGGGCTTGTGAGTCCTCAACTCACCATAGCCCTCCATCTTGGTCATCGTGGCTCAATCCTAACCATTGAATTCTCTAGAGAATTCAAATTCTTCTATAAATACCCCCTCTTACATGATTTAAAGGACCTCATGCATTTTGTAACAAACTTATGATCTCAAGCCATTCAAGCCATCATTAAGCACATTTTTGCATTCAAGAGCTTTCACCCATTTTGTTTACTTATCACCTACCCACCCTCATCTTTCATTTGAATCATCTTCCATCCATTTTCTATCGCATTGCTATCGAAGGAGCACACAACCAAATTTCAGTTAAGGGCCAACCAAGGAGACCAACACAAATGTATAATCACTCTCATTTTTATCTTTCTTTTGTGCTTTACTTAGGCTAATCATTGAGGTGGTCTTGTGTTCTTTACATTTCATTATTAGTTAGTTTTGCATATTTAGAAGTAAAAAACACCTGCACACAATAGCTATACGCCCTTTTTTTTATAACAATAACAAACAACATTAGCACGACTTGTTTATGTCAAACTCTTACTTTGGCTACCTCTTGGAACATTCCTTCCTTTCTTTCTATGAAGAGTCTTTCCACCACCTCATTTGTCTCCTCTATAGCCACATATCCTCTTCCTAGACTAGATCCTTGGTAGCTCATCTCATGCTACTAACAATTTAAATTATCCTCCATGGATCCCTCATTTCCCCTCATCTAGTTCAACAAAATTAAAATTAAAGCAATATTAGAATGTGTGGATCATGGTGGGCATTGATTTCTTTCCCTATGTTTTTTAGATTTTAAGATAAAGCTTAAGCAAAAAACAAACAAGTGACATTAAGTGGAGTTTTTAATTATTTTTCTTATATACCTTTTTATAAAGTATTATAAAAATAATTGTATTTATTTTAGCATACTTGATTTGATGTAACTCATGTGTACATTAAAGTGAGGGAAATATAAGGATAAAAAGTGTGTGCTTCATACTTTTTCATCTTGTTTTGCACTTAATTTAGTGTTCATTTACAATAAGCATGAATTGGACTATTTTTTGCCCCTTATAGTACAAATTATCCCTAGATTGCATCATCCCAATTGTGCATGATCCCTCACATTACAATCTCCCTAATTGATCTATGTTTGCATGTATATGTCACTAACACACTTTATACAAAACACTAGCGTCTCATGCATGTTAGGAAATGATAGGTGATCAACAATAATGGAAGCTTAAAACAACTATAAATCAGATCTAACAGTGTTAACCATATGGAGTTTAAATCAGTTGTAACAATGAAATGCAACAATAGAAAGTTGAACACATAGTTCATAGTGTTTAATGTGGAGAAACCATTTTGAGAAAAACTCCACCAAAGAAGAGATGAATAGTTTGTATTAACAACAAATATGTATACAATACATCCACTCTAACTCCTTTTCAATCCAGTAGCATTTGTGTACTTGTAAAACATCTCATAGTGTCTCCAACTCAACCCCTTAATATATAGACTCATGGGGGCTCAAAATACCAACATAAAACATTACCATGGGTCAAAACAAAGTTTGGAAATACCATGGTAAAAATCCATTCGACCCCTTACATGCTAAATATGGTCTCTTACATGACATTATACCCTCTTACAATTTGTCATAAGAATCCCTAGAAAATAGGAGATGCTCTTACATGCATCATAAACCATCAATAGCTTATGCAAATATTCTCTTATGTGTTTCATAGATGATTCTCACACCCAAAATTATCCCCCACTTTTAGCCCTTACAGTTGTCATAGAATCTGTCATAATATCCTTAAAAATAGGTTTTCCATGTTATACCACTAAGTGGGAATCTTTTGACAACTAACAACTTATTTTTCAAGGCACTGACATGTGGCAAAAGTGCCAACTCAAAATCTTACGTCCCTTTTTATGGAGCACAATTATTTAATAACATAAATGATATTTATCCATGGGAAAAAATAAAGTAATAATAAATAAACAACTTAGGAATTTCCAAGTTTGAGACACCTTGATTCCCAACATTCTCCCACTTGTTGAATACCTTGCAAGAGCTAGGGGAATCCCACCATCATGGAATCAACTAGGTACAAGAAACAAGGCTCGTGGCCTCTTTGCACCAAATGAACTTTTGTGCTCACAATTTTGGTGAGATAATTTACAACATTAACCTCAGCGTCAATTCTCTTCAACTCAATTTGTCCATTAGCAACTATTTCTCAAGAAAAATGGTATTGTACATGCGCATGCTTTTCCTGAGCATGATACACATGATTCTTGGCCAAATGAATTGCACTTTGGCTATCACAACCAATTTGAACTGTCCTGCAATTGAAACCAATACATGTACATAACCTTTGTAACCATACTGTCTTCTTAGAAACATGGGTAGCAGCTATATACTCGGCTTCAATAGTGGATAAATCAATTGTAGGATGTATTTTATTCATCCAACTCACTGCTCCTCCAAACAGAGTAAACACATACCCACTGGTGGACCTTTGACTATCCAAGTCACCTGCCCAATTTGCATCAACAAATCCCTGTATGTCCAATGACTTGATCACATTATCAGTACCATGACAAAGTAAAGAGTAATCAAAAGCACCTCACAAATATTTAAATACCCTCTTAACAAAAGTTTAATGCTCTTTACCCGGGTTAGACATAAACATGCTTAGAACTCTCACTGCTTGGGCTATGTCTAGTCTAGTGCAAACCATTGCATACATTAAACTACCAACAACACTAGCATAAGGAACCTTAGACATATCCTCAAAATCATCATCAATATTAAGACACATATCTAATCTCAACTTAGTACCAACCAAAAATAGAATAAAAACTAGCTTACATTTATGTTTATTAAACCTCTACAAAATAGTATCAACATACTTACTTTGACTTAACCAAAGCTTTATGTGACTCTGATCACTGCTAATTTCCATCCCAAGAATGTATTTTGCAGCCCCAAGTCCTTCATATCAAATGTGCTAGAAAGCTATTTCTTGAGCTTACCAATCATCACCTTGTTATTACCAATAAACAACATATCATCAACATACAAGATAATAATTAAGATTTGATCATTGATAACCTTAATGTACACACAATGATGCTTTTCGCTCCTAAGAAAACCCAAATTTAATGCAAAAGCATCAAATTTTTGATACCACATCCTGGGTGATTGTTTCAAACCATACAAAGATATCTTTAACCTACAAACCAAATTTTATTTTCCCTTCACAACAAAACTATTAGGCTATCACATATAAATTTCCTCCTCAAAATCCCCATGCAAGAAAGCAGTTTTAACATCCATTTGCTCTATCTCAAAATCACAAGCAACAACAATAGATAATAAGAATCTAATAGAAGTTAATTTAGCAACAAGAAGGAAAATTTCACCTAAATCAACTCCTCTCAGGGAGTAGCACTTAGCCACTGATATGGATTTATACCTGTTGATGGTGAAAATAACACAAACAACGTTAAACAGAATATCTCTACTCTATTTCTCCTGAAAAAGAAAGACAACATATAGTAGCCTAACTCCCAAGGTCCTGGTAGTTGGTTCTCAACTATCTGGTGTCACTCAATTGGTCCATGCAACTATAATATTCAAGGGGTCTTTGTCGGTAATAAAGAATGCAAGCAATGATTGATTCATCGAATTGTTCTTAATGAAAAGGGGGTTTAAAATAAAAGAAAAAGATAGATCAAGGCGTTCATCAATAAAACATGAATAAAACTTATCTAGTATTCAGACATATATCTTCAACAACGAATGTTCTTCCCACATATCAAAAAAACCATAGCATGATACAATTTACAGAATAATCCATACTATTGCATGCATCTAAGGTGCTTAATTTAACATCACAATCACACATCATAAATATTTTAAAGATTCCAAAAGAACACACTCTCATTCGTTGGCAAGATCATAGATCAACAAACTTTCAATAAATTCAATTCACAGATAATCTAATGAAATAATCCTTAAATCAGGTTTCTTCTAAGGATTTTCATCACAAAATAAACACTTATGCTTCAACACAATCACTGGCATACAAATAGACTATAATTCATCAACCTTATCCAATAAATTCAACTCCAACACCATATTGCGTAAAAAAAACCTGTATTTATATTCAACTGTAAATAAAATGACAAAAGTATCTCTGTAAAAACTATGAAAAATTCTATCTCCTACTATCAGGTGGCTAATCTTATTCTCATCAGCTAACCCTTACAATATGATACCCCAAAGGTATTTATAGATATACAAAAATCTGAAGTCCTTTCTATCTTAAGTCGATCCACCTTTTTAGGAATTTAAGTCTTCTTGGAAACTCAGATCAATTTGATCTCTAGTTCCCACCATGATCATTTAGTTAAAGTGGAGAGAAGAAGATAGAAGAGAAAAGAAAGCCATGTGCCTCTAAGACTGCCAGTCATGCATGCGGAGAAGAGAAGAAATCCATGCAGGCATGAGATTATCAATTATGCATGCGAAGTTTTCTTTGCAATGTACTCATTGTAACTGGAGAAGACTTGTTGAAGCATATCCAAGTCCGGCCCAT
>CM021107.1:300627678-300676151 GCA_007115665.2 Sequoiadendron giganteum
AAGGTATAAGGTAACTGCTTTGGCTTAATCTTCTTAGGCTCAGTTGTTGCCTTTGAAGTTTCTGCAGGTCGATTCCTTTGGGAAGCTTCTCCTGATACTCTTGACATTCTTTAGCTTCCTGCAACAAAACATCAAATTAGATCCTTGAATAAACATCACAAAATATGCTTTAAAATATTACCCTTCATATATATACCGGAGGCGGAACCAGACAAAAAACACTCTAAATAGTCTCTTTTAAAACACTGTCGGGATCGGAGCCAAAACCGTTATTGAGATTACAGTAATAACAAGCGGGACTGGAGTCGGAATTGTAATGGTAACCGGAGTCGGGATTGGAACATAAACTGTTTTGGTTTCATGAAGATTTTCTAATTTCACATTCTGTCCCGGTTTCGCTTCCGCTTCCGCCTAGGTCATTGTTATTTTGAAAGCCTGCTTCTTATTGTAAGCGGAGTCGGAAACGGGATGGAAATGGAATCGAAACTTACTACAAAAACATGGTTCAAATTCTAAATCGATTTCGATCCTGCTTCCGCCTAAAATGACCATGACGTCATAAGTGATTTTAACAGTTCAATAAATAACTTCATGATTTAAGGACTAGATCATACCAAAATGAAAGGGGTTTAAAAACAACCTAATAAAACCATCCCCATATGACCAAGAGGCAACTGTACTATTTAGGGCATCATATTTAAAATAGGAATGCGTCAAAACCCTAAATAAAACCATCGATTTCAAATAAAACCAAACAAAAAGAAGAAAGGAAACAAATCACATGAACTCGCAGAGAATCACGAATTCGTAAGAAACCACCGAGCGAATAAAAACGAAAAAAAACGCGAACTAAAATGAAAAGGGAAGAACAGAAAACCCCCTACCTCAAATGCAAATAAGTAAGTTAATTCCCTGAAGCAATCCGCATGCAACTGTCTCTCTTTCGATCAACTCACTTGCACAAATGCTCCATTGCAACTCTGGTTCGCTCTTTGATCTTTTAACAATAATGGTGATAACTACCCATTAATCCCTAATTAAGGTAAAAACTCAGAGTTTCACGCGTGCATGGCACCTGTAATTAATGCCATAAATGTGGTAGAGTGGAGTTGGAACTGTAGAAGAACTTAAGGATGGGAAGATCCGGAAGTAATCAACCAAGTGCAGGGGCATCTGAGTGTTGGAATCCTTGAAACTATATCAATGAAATCTAGATAAGATGGGTTCTAGTCTAACTTCTAGATGGCTTGGAATGAGCCAAGAGGAATAAATGAATGAGTAGTGCTCTACGGGCATAGAATACAAAATATACATATATATAATGGTTGAGAACTAAGTACTTTCCTTTTGGTAGAACTAGGAAGTACAACCACATTGGTGAATGTAATCATCACCAAGGTATTTAGTTAAGGATGTTCATGTTTTGAACAAGTAGCCTATTTGGTGAAGTAAGGGATTGAGTTTTGCAAAGTGGAACGAAGAAAAGAAGTTTGTGTTTCAACTATAATCTTTGTGAGTTGCTATAGCACAATTTTATAATATCATCTAAGAAATGAATGATAGATACTCCAGGAAATAGGAGAGGATGTGTTATAACCTTTTTACTTGCAAAATTTTTGTGCATGATGAAAGTTATAAGGGACTTATTTGTTTGATGCGCCTAAAACACAAACTCTAATCTATTGTAAGTTTTTGGAAAATTCATATACAGTGCAGCAATCTACTCCCTTGTAGTGACTTAGTCAAGTCACGTAGTGTGTTAATAGTGTTCTTCTAGATTTTGACACTTCGTTGGATTTTTTTTTGGTAAAATTCTTTTTAATATTGGCAAGGATTGTCATTGTTTTATTTCTTTATTTTGAATGGTCTAGCCACCAAATTTTTGAAGATGGTTTATCGAATGGCCAGTTGGTCAAATTTTGATTTATTGTTGGAAAGAGCTCATTCTTTGATTTATGGTTGAAATTAAAACCGCTTACATTTTGATATTGAGTTGAGTTTTTGTGGTGGCTATACAAGGACTTTTTGGTTGTTCACTGTGTTTGAATTAATGTTCTCCTCTATCATGTCCTGGATGGGCCTCTGATGGATTTTGTAAGGGAGTAAATTGTAGACTATCAGAAGGAGGTCTTATGCGGATATCACTTTCTGAACCTTGTGTTATGGTATGTGGGTGGACAGGTAGTCCAGTAAGCCCAAGTGAATAGTCTCTCCAAGTCGAGCAGAGTGGTTAACCATTACTACGTGGATTGCAAAACGTATGTATATAAAAACTATGGCCATAGTGAGTGTTGTGCCACTACGTGTGCTCATTGGTTCACCGTACTCCAAACACTTAGCTAACTAGAGTTGTCGTAATTAGTAGGAGGGTATCCTTAGTAGTGCGACAGAGTTAGTTAAGTGGGGGTACACACCAGAGCTCAAATGGCAACTGAGAGGGTTTCCAACACAACCTATCATTGAAAGGTAGGACTGCTTCCAAATAGGAAGTGCGTGGGGGAAACCACTTAAGTCCGTAGTTGGAAAGAAAAATAGTTGAGTGATGTTTTCCCTCTTATTAGTGGCAAGCCGAGTCTTGGAGGACAGTTAAACTAGATAAGGAATTATGATCCTTTCTCTTCTAATTACTTATCAACTTATTTTAATGATGCATGAAATAAATGAAATTGGTACTTGATGAATAACCTTTTCAGCTAGAAAAGTGAAGGTTGTTGTTACTTTTGTATCTTGCATGATGAATAGTGGTACCTTACTCGCTTAATGTTCTAAACCTTTGGTGAAATTCTCTTGGTAAACCTATGTTAAAAGTAGTTGATTGATACATGTAGAAAGAGCATCCACCTTTTAGAGTGTTTGTTATAATAAATTCTATAATTTTGCTATCTAGATGACTCCATTTGAAACATTGGACATAAGAAGATTCCAAACTCCTATAAGCTGGGTAAGTTAGAAGATAGGATTAGCATTAGTCCAAAAATGTTGTCAGAAATGGATAAACAAATCAAACCGATCAGAAAAGATTGGAGGAAGCTAATGATAGATTGAAAAGTTAAGTAAATGCCAACCGTCCACTGACACAATTCTCGTCTAGAGAAGAAAAGTTTCATAAAGTAAGGAATGTATTCCAAACCAGCTCGAAGAAATAAAAGACTCTTCAAAAATTCTCGAAGTTATCAATTTGTTTGATTAACAGAATCATTCTATTTTCAGCTATTACTAGGAGGTATAATGCTTTTAATGATTTTATTTGAAAAGTATATAACAAATGATAATTATATTCTCAGAGTGTTTTACAGGTACATAACCAGGGAGTGGTCATGATCAAACTTTTTAAATGCAAGGTCCAATGGGACTAGTAACCAGCGGGTAATATGACATGGAAATTTTACCATGATTTTATATCAATGATTTTCTCAATTGTTTACGCTTTTGCATGATAAAGAAATTTTTAATTTTTATTTTGGTTTCGGATGCCTTGGATCATCGAGGACGGTGACTCTTACGAGGGGAGATATGTTACATCCCTAACTTTAACTATGATTCACTTTTCTTTTGAAGTAATTAGTAGACGATTATGTATGATTTAATGATTTGATGTTTAGTAAAAATTTCTAGAAAAATGTATGTTTTCGTGAGTTATGTTAATTTGACTAAAATTGACATGTGTTTAAAAGTTGTCAAGATGTGATGATTTCATAAGGATTGTGAAATGATTAATGATACATTAATCTCGAATTGGTGTTTGCAAGTTGCATTCAAGAAATAGGTTTTCGCCCTTTGAGAAAGGGAGGGAGAGCATCATCAAAGAGAAGGGTATAGATACAAGGAAAATAAAAGGTTATCACCATCTTAGGTCTAGTGTTGGTGTATATATGTTCATTTACGTATAATAATACAAAGAGAGTAGTACATTTACCTTTTCTTATATATATATCCGATATATATTAACGAGTGATAATGAATAATGTTATCTTAATGTCGCATGTGAAAAAGTATGCTGAGAGGTTGATGGAGGTCAAATATATGCCTCTTGCATAGGCCACTAACTCCTCACACTTTCCTTAATGTGTGGCATGTGATCTTTAAACGCTTTTACTTGTTGGTTCTCTTAATGATATTGCAAGTAGACGTCAAGATCATTTTGGATCGTAGTTGAGTTCGTTCGTCTGATCAACGAATACGATTGTTCGACAACGTAACGACCTATGTCATCAACCTTACCTAAGATACTAATACTTCTTAAATTATTTTTTTATGTTAAACTATATGTTGACAATTCACAATGGCTACATATGTCGAGAGTTAACAACGGATCAACTCTTAGTAAAGAGGGACAAATTATATTTGAATTGCTCAACTCGTTAATGAGGAGCTTAATAGAATGTTATGGTAGTAAGTATATATATATATATATAAATATATACATTTACTAATGTCTAAATTTCCAATGTAAAGCCCTGTTAGGGACTTCGTAATATTTGAAGGTGAAAGAAGGCTCAATTTAATGGAAATGTTTTTGAAAAACTATTACAAGGCCACGATATAATTCTTGGAAGTGGCAAAACAAGGACAAGTGAATGTGATATGGAGCCAAGTCGCTGTGGCGCAACATATGGAACTGGCAAGGTTTTTAATATAATTATATATTGTTTAAAGTGCTAGGGAATTTGTTTAAGGCAGCCGATATTCAACCAAAGGTGACTCGATAATAAGTGTGGAGTTAAATGTGGATATCCACGATGGAAAACGTGGCTATCATTACGAATGTCGTGAGCTATTTGTGGCTTCTTTTTAAACCGTTTCTTGCGAATTTATGGGAAAATTTTTGGAAGCATCAGTTAGTGAATGAGAATGGAATATTGGAACGGAGGGTAGAAAACTTTTTTTCACCGTATTCCATCAGAGAACGCAGGGGGCACACAAAAAAAAAAAAAGAGGAAAAAACCGTTATGGGAGGATGGCTCTCAGGACACGAGGAAGAAGATACAGAGCAAGAAAGAACAAGGAATGGAACGGGCAAAAGATGGCATTCAAAGACTTCATTCAGGTAGAATGAAAGTTTGAAGAACGTTGTCTTTCATTTGTTTCCATTCTAGTCTTGTAAGTATCAACTGTGTCGAGCCTTTCATAGAAAGTTTACTGTATTAAGCTTCATAGAACATTCCTTATTGTAGAGGCTTGAGGTTGATAAGGCCAAGTCTCATTGTGCTACATATTTACTATGTTCAAACTAAGGCCAGACGAGCAAGCAATATGTTAATGCATTATTTGTTGAGTTAAGCTCAAGGCCACACAATTGACCTATATTGTATTACATTCTTTACTGTGGTTACGCTGGAGGCTTGAGGCCGAGCTTCAATACTTATACCATGCACTCTTGCTAAAGACTCGTGGCCTCGAAGGCCAAACTTTATTGTAATGTATATTGTGCTATGTTTGTGGCTCTAGGCCACGAAGGTCGAGCTTTACACATTGGAACCCATATGGTAATCGTGGTTTGAGACCATCATGACCGAGCCCATGCATAAAACCCAAAGTTTACATACGTCGATTAACAAGACGACATGGATAAAAACAGGGTTAAGACTCACATGATGGGTCGAGCTTGAGGTACTCAAGGCATAAGAGGTGTCAAGCAATAACGTTATTACTTATGAAAACCGAGTGTGGGTAAATAAAGGTTATAGAAAAATAACCGTAACGGAGATAGTGTTTATCACCCAAAGCTCATAAGGATAATTAGAGCTATTCACCATTATCAAGCCGTTCTTGTTTTTGGGCTAAGGGAAGGTATGCCTAAAGTAATTAGAATACGATTCTAGCTTGCATGATAGATTAAATTGAAGTTGTGAGCCATGAAAGACCTAGGGTGGTGCATTGGTTCGTTTTATGATATTTTTTGATAGTGGAACGAGGTGATGTGGAGTCACTAGTTCCTCATTACGGAAGTAATCCATTGAGTCATAAACCAACTTCTGATGAGACTCGAGTGTCTAAGCATAGATGATGAATCGAATTGGTTCCACTTTTATCAGAAGTATGAGAGAAAGGTCAATATGAATTTACTGTGGGACATGATAGCTTATAAGTCGAGTCAAGGTGGTGGACCTACAAGGACGTCCATTGTGCAACGTATATGTATGTAAATCTTTGGCCAAATTAATGCATCCACCCCTGCATGTATTGTCGGATGTCAGTGCTCTAGATGGCCTAGTGTCTCGAGGAGAGTCATACATAGTTAGAGTGGGTCTATAGTTGTGTGACCGTGAGACAATAGGAAGGACACTGCACCAGATACTATGATGGCTAATCTAAGGGATCCTAATATTTAACCTTGAGATTTTTGGAATGATAGTATTCTTTTAGATATTATATCGGTGAGGAAATACCTCGAACATTATGCTTATTCATGTTACATGATATCTGAACTTGAGCTTGATGCCATGTGGTCTAGGAAAGACTAGAAGCACTTGTTCTTATGTTTTGTTACGCTTGTGTTTACCTTTGGGAACCAAGAAAGTTTGTTATTTCCATGTATTGGGATAAGGGAAGCTATACCCAAGTTTTGAACATGAAGGTATAGGAAATCTATAACCCTTATGTCGGATATGATGTTGTATATAAATAAATATATGTTGATTGACAACGAAAGGTCGAGAAAACCATAGATCAAGACAAGAATTCTTTGTAATAACTTAAGAGATTCCATGGTAATGTCGAAACTTGGTTTAATGCACCAAAGATATTGGTATGTGAATCTAGAGAGTAAAATGACAGGAAGTCATAAATCCTAGATATTGCAAGAATGTAATAAGGGATTTTAATATAAGTTGTAATACTTAAATATTTACATTGCATGTATAACCTAGATGAAGGATTAGTTCTAAGTCAAATGGGCTAGAATGGATTTTCTGTACAGACTAGTTTGTGTCTAAAGTACCAAGTAAAGTAAGTAAAACTATAGGAAGAGATAAAATCTAAGATGAGTCAGAGGTGTCTGTCTAGATGGCATGACCAATCAGAACGAACATACTTAGCTAGAAGGGATCTAGAGTTGTATGGTCGAATGAGTTTTTGTAAGACACATCACCAAGACTCGGGTGGAGAAACTTGTTAGATCCTTATATCTATACCCTTCGTGAAGGGACAGGTTTCTTCAGTAAAAGAAACACGGGAGACCAATAGGTTTTTGGTTAGGGGGAAAAAAACTCAAATGATGCTCTCCCTCTATAGTAGAAAACTCACCGAGGCTCGTGAAGATAGTTAGCCATATTCTAGATGCAGTGAACTCCATGGTATGGCTTTTGACAGTTAAACTTATGAGGTAGAATTATTCTTTTGCCAATTGTATTTTATGCAATATAATAGAAAAGTGTAAGAACTTCTCTTCGATTCTAGTTGTGATTATATATGATTTCAAGTTTGAAATTAACTAGAAATGTTGTACTCAATTTCTTGTGTTTATGCAAATGTTATCTTTAAAAAAAAAAAAAAATCTCTATAATGTTTACTAAGTTCATTTATCCCTCTAGTAAATACTTGAGTTTACTCGAGTATTAAAAGGAGAGATGTTACACTTAATTTCAAAATGCACTCTCTTTTTTTTATCTTTTTCTTTTGGTTGTTCAGAATCAAAAATAACACTAAGCTCCTTGAAAATCACATCTCTAGAAAATATATTTTTCTTGTTTAGAGGATTCCATAACTTATAACCTCTTACATTACCACCATATCCAATGAAAATGCACTTTTCAGCTTTTGGATCCAACTTAGTTCGTTTTTCTTTAGGCACATGAACATAAGTCTCATAGCCAAATACCCTTAAATATGAAACAAAAAGTTTCTTACCTGTCCATATTTCATAAGGTGTTGTTTCAAGAGCCTTACAAGGAGATTTATCCAACAAGCAACAAGCAAAACTTACAACTTCTACCCAAAAGCATCTATCAAGCTGTGAATTACTTAGCATACTTTTGGCTCTTTCCATGCTTGTTCAATTCATCATTTCTGCCACTTCATTTTGCTGAGGAGTGTGAGTAGTTTTTTGTCTAACAATTCCTGCATGCTTACAAAATTTATCAAATTCTTTATGATAGTATTCCCCTCCATTATCAAAATGCAAAACCTTAATATTATAATCAGTTTGTTTCTCAACTGAAACTTTAAATTTTTTTAACTTAGTGAAAACTTCATATATATGCCTCAAAAAATATAATCAGGTATATCTTGTAACATCATCAATGAAGGAGACAAAATATCTAAATTTTTCAATTGATACAATAAAGAAAGTAGTTATCAAGTAAAATTAAATTAACTATCAAGTAAATAAATAGTTATCTTGTTTTCATCTATTTGTTGTTCATATTTGTGTCTATTATAGTTTAAATAGATATTAAAAATATAATATTGATATAAAAAGAAAATAGTTCTTATTAGAGCCAACACTTAATTTTTAAATATAAAGATATCAATATTTTAAAATATTTATTAATAGTTACAAATGAAACTGTACAAATGTTATATAAGATTTACTTCACTTTTGTAAAAGCAATTACCAACATAAAGAATGATGGTTTTTTCCAAAAGCAAAATTAAATATTACATATAAAGGTGAATAATATAGATAAAATAAAATTAAAATTTATGTACTTATATATGTATGTAGTAAATAACATAGTTATAAAATAAAATAGCTTTGTGCTTTCTTTCATCTATTGTGTATTTGTATCATTTTAAATGGATGTTAACATTGAATATTCATATAGACAAATATTGTGTTTCCCTTAACCTATGAATTCTTAATTGCACTCATATTTTAGGAATTAAAATAACACAATAATTTATTAAATCTCCATTTTAAAAAATCTATACTAGTTTATTTTCATTACTATAATTAATTTTCTTGTAATTCTTGAAATGTGTTCTTTATAATCTCCACACTTGTTAATGAATCTATTATCTAAAAAACTAGCTACATACTTGACAAATTAACATATGAAATAAATAATTGGTTTTTATTTCTATTTAATTTTTTGAAAGAGTTAATAATTTATTAAAATTGTAGATAATTAGCATAGATATCAAGTATCTATCTAACTTATATTGTAAATTCATTCTAGACACCTCAAAAGCGATATCTCCAGCCAAAATATTTAATTAATTTGTACTTACAAAAAGTAACCCTCTATATTGTACCCATTCCCAATTGTAATGACAAAAAATATATGCCTTGCACTTTTTTCTTTTGCTTTAGATTCACTTTGACCCACTTTGAACCACTTGTCCTTAGACAATGATTGGTGTATAAAATTGATAATTTTTATATAATTGACAAATAATTTGATCTGGAATTTTATTTTTAATTTACAATCATTCCAAAATTCCAAACTTGATCATCACTTCTTACTTGCAAAACCATTACTTTTTTGTCAAAATTAAATTCAAAAATCAACCTAGTTGTCATTATGAACCAACTAAAAATGCAAAATAATTAAATTAAGCACTAGTTCATTTAATATGTATTGCTAACACATGAAATGAACACCCAACACACATCATAAAGCTTAAAAAAATAATCTAGTTATATCAACATTGCATCAACATCCTATGACATACTTCATGACTGCTTCTCATCAATCTTGTTCAAAAGTCATTGAATACATCAAAAAATAAACATACCTATTATATGCAAACTCTTGAGCATGCAAATCAAATTTTTATATGAATCAAATTGTGAATCCTGTGGCAAGTCAAGAGCAAACTTCTAGAATTTATTAAAGATCAAATTCGCAAGTCTGGTTAAGATCCACACATATTCGATTCGACAATCATTGAAATGACCCTAACAAAATAAAACAATTTTTATACTGGCAAGCTTTAATTTTGCATAATAGTGATAATCACTTTCAAACATTTTATATGGTTGTAGTCCACCTCAAACTAAGAACTAAATATTTACATTATTATTTGAAATTCTGAACATATACTTTGAACATATTTATTATTCCCAACTTTTTATTCCTTAAAGATTCTAAATGTTGATGACAATTAATTAATTAATCCTACCAGTTAATGTCAAAAAAATGTTATTTCATTAGACAAAACCTTTGAACGTAAATAAGTTGTGAACCTCGATAATATAGGAGTAAATATGCGACTGCTACTCTGGTTCTTTTGCAGCCCTGTTGCTGCTAATTTTTTTGTACGAAGAATGCTAACAGTTTAATCTTTTCAAATATAAGGGTGAGTATTGAGATTTTATAATGCTGAAAGGAAAAGAAATTTATTTATTATGCTCTACTTGTATAAAGAATGATGTCAAACTCCTAATATTCATAGTGCAAGCGTTGGCCCACCGACAGCATTGTACTAGCTTAGTTTAACATTTGGAATAAAGAACTGGGCATAATCTAAGAAAATTCTGTTTGCTAGAGAATCCGAGAGCATGAGATGAGCTTTACACCTAGTTAAAAAGTAGAGTTTTCAAAGCATAGCTCAAGTTCAAAGTGGAGAAATTGGATAAAATTTGCGCTAGAGTGCTAGAAAAGCATTGCAAGGAGGAGATGTAGAATACCTTCATACAGTGTGTTTGTTCACCCAACCAGCAAATTGCCTCCTGGTAATTGTAAAAGCTCCAACAAAAAATCAAACAATACACTGCTAATGCTCTATTAAAATTGAAAAGAGACAAAGAATATCATTTAGAAACCTATAAGATCAATTAAAGCATTTATTTAAACACAAATTTTAAACTCATTTCTACCAAATTTTCAACATGCATTGTCCCAATACTGATAGAAATAAAAACTAAATTCATCTGTAAGATAACTTCTTACATATTCATAGAAATAAAATCTAAATGATTGCTCTGACCTCGTGGAAAGCCTTCATGGTCTGAATGAGACAATAGCCATTAGGAAACCATCATTAAACTATGTCAAAATTCTAGTTTATATGCCCATAATAAATCAGTAGAGTCCATAAATCAGTTCCCATTATATTTCTCAAGCAGAAAAGGAAAGGAAAGACTTGCCGACCAAAAAGGAAACCAGAACTGCTGTATTTCCCAACTACCCTAAAAAGTCTGGTTTACTGTATTTCCTAACTTGCACCATTAAAAGTTTGAAAAGATTGCCCTAAAAGTGCAATGCACAAGATCATGCAACAGAGCTTTTAAGATGGACATATACTGCCCTACGCTAGGATTGTTTCATACAATGATGGTTTGCCACACTAATATTGTGTCATGATGTTTCTAGCATTATTGTCTGTGATATGAGCAGCTTCGGCCATAGAAAAAAACATACAAGGTCAAAATAAAGCTTCATGAGATAACGAAATAGATAACAAAAACTGGGTAAAGTTAAACTAGTTAATTATTGAATTCAACTGAAATACAACCATGTAGCAACCGGATTTATTTTTAAAAGGCCAATACTTCATCCTCATGCTTCAGAACAGAATCAACTGAAATACGACCATGTAGCAACCGGATTTATTTTTAAAAGGCCAATACTTCATCCTCATGCTTCAGAACAGAAATACACAAGCAACATTCTACATCAAGTAAACCTTAGATTAAATTAAAGCTAATCCAAATTAGGAATTGTAATTCTGATTCATAATAAATTCTTTAATAAGCTAAAAAGTCACTTAGTAGAAATAAGGGGTTAAATGGAGGGACATACAAAACAAGTGATTGTACAGAAATGAAAACCAAAGAACCAAAACCATGGTAACTATCTGAGACTAACCAAATTTAAACAGAGTTACTGCTCCACTGTCCCGTTCCTACGATTGTCCATCTATATTCATACTTTCTACCCCTGGAGTTTAACCCTGAACAAATTCTATGTCAAGTAAGAATCTAACCTACCATGCTACACAGCTGAAAGCCCTCAAGGTTTAGTTCAGCACATTAAGTTGTGGCTACTGGCAGCTGCTTCGCCTCAGAATGGTTATTTGAAGAATCCATCTCCCTTGCCTTCTGAACCTCTTCACCCGCAGGTATTTTTTGACTCAGTTCATGTATTTCCTTCACAGACTCTGAACGTTTCTCTTGGTCATAACTCTCTACTGGAATTTCTCTATCAATGCCATTCTCGCTTGTATTTTCCGAATCCTTGGGCTTTTCTTCATTCTCAACTACAGAATTTTTCTTGAGCGCCCCTTTATCAGGATGAATTTGTGGTTCAACCACTGGTTTCTCATCTTCCTTCACTGCTGTTTCAGTTATTTCTGCAATTTTGGGTACAACCATTTTTTCTTCTTTCGTAATTTCTGTGTTAACTTCACTGTCCTTTTCTTCTTCGTTTTCCTTCTTCTCCCCTGCTTCACATAATACAGTATCCTTGCCCTCAAGAACATCTTCTTCCACACCCTTCTCAGCAGCTTTTTTATTTTTGGCATCTTCAGAATCCCCTTGAGATTTCCTGGATACCTTTGGTTTTTTCTTTGATTCACTTTCAGGGGTTTTGACAGGTGATTCCTTTACCTTTTCACTTATCCTTGCTGATCTCCTTGTAGGAGTAATTTCACCTATAATATAAATATGATGTAAAAGATGTGACCTTGAAATTCTACAGGAAGATATTCATGGTTTACGATGAAAATTGGCCTAAGTCGTGGCTTTTTAAAAGCATTAACATAAAAGCCAGGTTACAGTACATACAATGATCGGGAAATTATGGTCATTTTCAAACTTTACCTGTGCTCCAATCAAAGTCAGTGATAGAAGGACCTCCTGGACTGGCTTTTAAATATCGGTCCAGGAGCCGCTTTGTCTTGAATTCTTCACCAGTTGGCGCCACGAAAACAACTTCGTTCTTAGGAGTGCCACTCTTCTTGGGAACCAGCTGGAAAAACAAACAAAAAAATTACAGAGGATTAGCACAATACCCACATATGTTCCTTAACTCTTCTTTCAGGTTTAGTTACACTACGGAATAGTGCGAGTTATCTGAACTCCTAAACAGTCAGCTGAATCTGACTGATTCATTTTACAGCTAAATAGGCAAACAAATCCCCTGATTTCACAGGCAGATGGGACACCAGAAAATGGTGCAAAGAATCTCTTGAAAGAGCAGGAAGGCATCGTCAAGGAACAAAATTCTGTGCAATGATTCCTAAAAATTAGTCTCAACCAAGAAGCGCTGAAATATTTATGAAGTGTGTTCCCTTGCCCTGACCGGACCACATTACATGTATGTTCACAACGGGCTTTTGCCCTGCATATGGTGAAACAAACAGGACGAAAATCGTTTAGCGGGAAAATAGGAGTGGCTGTAGGGAAATGTAATAAATAACAGAGAACCGCTTAGAGACGTTAATCTTCTTGAATCAGCTCTAGTAGGGTAAAGCTTTTTTTAAGTTCATGTATGGAAAAGAGAAAACTGGCGGATCCAGAAAACTTCACTTTTTTTGCACAAAGAAGCCCATCGACTGGGACAAGATACAGCTTCTTCACAGAAAAAACCATTAAATTCCCACATGGAAGCACTTCCAAGCAGTCAAAAAGACGTAAAGAGAATTAAGTAACAAATTTTCGCACTTGGATGCCTCGACTGAAAAGGAAAATTTTGGAAACAAAAAGCTACAGAACAATAAAATATTTAAAAAAGAAAACACAGAAAAATGTAACAGAGAACAGTACAGGTCTTTTTAGCACACACCACTTTAAGGAAAAACATAAAAATGAGAAAAGAACAACAATTCTACCTTCTTCTGCCATCCTGGGGGTGCTGCGAGGTCACTGGGAGCGCTTTCATTAGGGTTAGAAAGACCCTCACTATCCATCTCTCAGTTTCTACTCCAAACAAAACAGGCGGCACTTTACACTGAAATTCCCACAATTTATCAACCGAGTTGCGGCGATCCTTTGAAAGCCTCCACACAACCGCTCGCGTAAAATGTGTCGACGCTGCTGATCTTGGCCATATGATTAGTTTTCAGATGAATTTGAGTAAATGATGACGATTAAGCCTTTGCCACAACTTTCCATCTGGCGCACATTCCCCCAAAATGGTTGTCAGCTTAATCCACCCCCATTTCCAACACAAACATGATTGCTAAGCGCAATTAGTTTGTGCCAATTGTAGCTTGAAACCCGAGCTGTCCTTTGTCGAGTGCCCAAATAGTTTCCAAGTTACCTGCCTTAGAGTAGATTGGTAGAAAAAAGGCGGGAAGTAGTGAAATTCATTGAAAGCAGTTTGTCGGATTTAGGCTAACCAGTAAATAGACATGGACCATTCCTCCCCCTCCGTTTCTTACCACTCGGGCGGGATCCGTTGGAACAGGAGGCAAGGAATTTTGTCAAATGAAATATGCAGAGAAGTCGTTTTCACCTCGTTTCTCTCCTAATGGCCTTCCAAGCTAAATTAGAGTAGGTAATACCTGACTGGACTTTTAAAATCCACCCACCATCGCCCGGGCAAGTGCATGTCATCGCTATGCAAACAATTTAAAATTGCTCTTCATGAAATAGTGTTACAATTGTTTTTTCTAAAGCATGTACTCAATGAACACAAAAAATTAACCTAGTTTGGTTTGAGGATATTTAGTTGTAACATTGATAGGAGAATGATTGTTGTTGATGCTTTTTTAAGGGAAAACTTTTTGATCAGAAATTATGAATAGGTAATTGTTGTTGATGTTATAAGAAAATGAGTGCTTCTATTTGATGTTATAAGATTAATTTGATATATTTTTCATGAGAATAAACTAACAAGATATGTGCATGTGAACCTACTCATCCATGTTTCTCTAGCATTTGAATGTGTTCAAATGGTATTTATGAACACCTTACTATAAGGAAATTAGAGTAGTGGAAACAATTTCCTACGCTAATCTTGAGAAGAGATATTATGCAAACCTTTTAAAAGTTGATCAAACAGTTACAGAAATTCTAGCAACACATTCATAACAAGAAAATAAGTAATTAACACAAACACTAGATATACGTGGGGAAAACCCTTTCGAGTGAAAAACCCCACACTCCAAAGCCTGTTCAATGTATTTCAAATCCAACAACAAGATTACATACACTATAACCAGTAAACAATTTTGGAAGAATTCTAGCAACAATTTGATAGCATAACAGTACCTACAAACTCAACACACAAACTACTTCTCAAGCATTCAATTTATAGACCTTCGGCAATACAAGAAACCATTGGTGGTTTACAAAACCATGTGCAAAACTTCTCATGAGGTGTATTTCCCAAAAATGCAAGATTTCGGTCTAAAATTAGGCTCTCACGTCCACAATATTCTCCCTAATTTTCGACCCTCAAAGATGTCATAATATCTCTAAAATTAACCCTTCCATGATATGCTATCACATGGGCATCTTTTGACAACTAATATTTATATTTTCAAAGTACCGATAATGTGTAACAATTGTAGGAAAATCTTAAATGAAAACAAATCAAATCTTCAGAAATAGCAAGGTTGAGACACCCTATTTCCAACATTCTCCCACTTGTCAAATACCTTGCAAGAGCCAAGGGAGACATTCTATCATGGATCAACTGTTAGGGGCCGAAAGGCCCATAAACTCTAAACACCACCTAAATTTTGATGTGCTCACAGGCTTGGTTAATGCATCTGCAACATTCACCACTGTCTCTACCTTTTTCCAGCTTCACCCTACCATCCTCGACCACATCTCTCACAAAGTGATACTGAACATCAATGTGTTTGGTCCCGGCATGAAAAGTCAGGTTCCTCGCAAGGCAGATTGCACTCTAACTGTCGCAAAAAAGCATAACTGCACCTTGTTTCAATCCAATAACTGAACACAAATGCTTCAGCCAAATGACTTCTTTACAGGCATGAGTAGCTACCATGTACTCTGCCTTAGTAGTGGACAAAGTGATCATAGCCTATAGCTTCCTCATCCAACTGATTGTACCACCAATAAGATTAAACACATATGCACTAGTGGACCTTTTCTATCAGTATCACCAGCCCAATGTGAATCCACAAAACCATGAATACTTAGGGAATGTTGATCTCTTGTACCATGAAAACATATAGATTCCTCTATTGTACCCCACAAATATATGAAGATCCTCTTAACTACATCCCAATGCACTCTTTCAGGATTAGACATAAAACGAGAAAGAACTCCCACTGCTTAGGCAATGTCTGGTCTTGTCTAAACCATAACATACATTAAGCTTCCAACTGCAATCTGGTAAGGAATTTTGCTCATGTCTTCCATCTCCGATGGGGATGTAGGATATTATGAAATAGAGAGCCTTGTTCCCAATGTAACAAAAACACAAAGTGGTTTACAATCCTGCATGTTGAACCTTTGCAAAACAGAACAAACATATTTACTCTGGCCAAGCCATAGCTTTCTATTCTCACAATCCCTTCTGATCTCCATCCCAAGTATGTGTTTTGCTACACCAAGATCTTTGATTTCAAATTTCATAGAGAGTTTAGATTTTAATTTTGCAATCAAACCTTTGCCTTTCCCAACAAATAACATGTCATCAACATATAAAGCAATTACCAGAAAATAATCACCATCAGATTTAAAATATACACAGTGATCAAATTTAGACTGCACAAATCTCAAACTCAACACATGTATCGAACTTTTGGTACCACATCCTAGGACTTTGTTTAAGGCCATAGAAATATTTCTTTAACTTACAAACCAACTTGCTTTTACCTTTTACCACGTAGTTCTCTGGTTGTGTCATATAAATTTCTTCCTCCAAATCACCATGAAGGAACGCAATTTTCACATCTATTTGTTCCACCTCTAGATCATAAGCTGCTACAATAGATAATAAAAAATGAATGGATTTCATTTTAGCAATAGGAGAAAAAATCTCACCATAATCAATACCCTCAATTTGAGAGTATCCCTTCGCAACCAACCGTGCCTTATACTTTTCAACATTTCCATCTGAACCAATCTTTTTCTTAAACACCCATTTACATCCAACAGGTTTCCAACCTTCAGGAAATGGTACAAGGTCCCATGTATCATTCCTTTTAAGAGTTTTCATCTCTTCATCTATGGTTGTTTTCTAGGACTCTGCATCATTCATACCTAAAGCCTCTTGCACAGATCTCGGTTCGTCAACGTTAGTACTCAAAGAAAATATACACTTCCAATCATCAAGTGAATACCCACACCTTTGAGGTGGTTTCCTTTCCCTTGTAGACCTTCGAACAAGCCGAGGTGGAGGTTCTTCCACTTCTTCCTCCTCTTCTTCCTCTTCTAAAGATTCAGAGCTTGATGAGCTCTCCTCAACTTCTTGTCTATTTTGGGGTCTCGATTCAACTTCCTCGGGCGTAGAAGGAAGTTGAACCACATCCTTTTTATGTTTAATTTCTTTATGTTGTCCTGGCTAAAAATTAATAGGAGAATATATATAGTCTCTCTAAAAATAACACTTCTGAAATAAATTACCTTTTGTGCAACAGGGTCCCAAAGCTTGTATCCTTTCACACCATAGTTGTAATCGATGAAGATACATTTGACATCCTTAGAATCTGATTTTGTTCTCTTCTCCTTAGGCACATGTGCATATGCCTCAGAACCAAAAACTCTTAGATGTCTAAGTGAAGGATTTTTCCTTGACCACACCTCCATTGGTGTTTTATCAACAATCACTAATGTAGGAGATCTATTTATTAAATAACAAGCAGTGGCAATAGCTTCAGCCTAAAACTTTTGTTCTAGATCGTCTCCACTCAACATGCTCCTAGCCTTCTCCATCAATGTTTTGTTCATTCTTTCTACACCTCCATTCTGTTGCAGAGAATACAGAGTCGTCTTTTGTCTTTTAATCCTACAATCTGTACAAAATTTGTCAAAGTCTACAAAATAGTACTCACCACCATTATCAATCCTCAAAAATTTAATTTTCTTTTCATTCTGAGTTTCTACCATAGCCTTAAACTCCTTAAAATGACTACAAACTTCAAATTTACTCTTTAAAAAATATACCCATGTCCTCCTACTGAAATCATCAATGAAAGTAACATAATAAATTGATTTACTAATAGAAGAAACAACAACAAGACCAAATACATCAAAATAAATCAGATCCAAGATACATGAAGACTTATGAGAAGATGAGTAAAACTAAACACAGTTTTGTTTGTCATAAATACAATGTTCACAAAAATCAAACTCTAGATTGCAATCATTCAACCCCTCAATGAGGTTCTTATTTTTTATGGCTTTTAAACCCTTCTCTCCAATGTGGCCAAGCCTTTGGTGCCATAACATGGTATTCTCTACAAGAAACTTTGATTCAATAGACAAACCACCCTTGGGTACCTAGAATCCATGACCATCCGTAGAAGAGGAAACCATCTCTTTTTTTAGCGAAGTAGTTTCTGGCTTAATCTTATTAGAAGTGTTATTGCATTCAACTGTGCATGCATCGAGCTGGTACAATGTACCCAATTTTCTTCCTCTTTCTATCACCATAGCACCTCTCACCATTTTCACACCTACTTTAGAAAATTGTACATGCACACCCGCATCTATTAGCTTGCTAATGATAATAAATTTCTTGCTAGTCATAGGATATATAAGACATCATCAAATCGTCTAACTCTACCATCAAAAAATTTCACATGAATACTACCACAACCAACAATATCAAGGAATGAATCATCACCCAAATACACCTTACCACCATCATAGTTTTCATACTTACTAAACCAGTTTTTGTTAGAAGTCATGTGGAAAGATGCACCTGAGTCTATCAACCATGCATTATCACTTGCACAAGTGGCCAAGGTTGCAATGAAGGCATATCCATCTTCCTTTTCAAACTCGGAATCAAAATCTTGCTTCTTCTTCTTCTTTTTCTTCTCTTCTTTACAATCCTTTCGGAAGTGTCTGGGTTTGCCACAGTTCTAGGATATTACCTTGGACTTACCAGGAGATTTTGATCTCCCCTTCTTTTTAGACTTAGAATGGCCATGTTGCTTCTCATCTTTTCCTCATTCTTTTTTTCTTCCTCAAACACTCGAAGCCTCTTTGGCGTTCAAAGAGACCTTCCTTCTCATCTCTTCAAAGAGTAGATAACCAACAACATCCTCCATCTTCAAGATGACAGAAGTGCTCCCAATGGCCATGACTAGGTTGTCCTATGAGTCTAGCAGCGAACACAACAAATTTTGACACATTTCTTCTTCATCCATCCTAACCCCAATTAAGGTCAACTAAGTCACCAACATATTGAATATTTCAGCTAGATGCTCATAAATTCGTCTACCTTCTTCCATTCTCAAGGAATATAACTTCTTCCTCAAGAAAATCTTATTTACTAGAGATTTGGCTTGGTATATCTCACCCAACTTATTCCAAAGATTCTTCGAAGTGGGTTCTTAATGGAAATTTATCAGGATTGAATCTACAAGACTTAGTCTAATGAGACCTTTAGCTTTTCTATCCATTACATCATATTTTGTAGTCAAAGCTAGATCTGTAGGCCTTTGGCCATTTTCATCCACTGGATCCCATAGATCCTGATCAATCAACAGATCTTCCATCTTCAGCTTCCACATTTCAAAGTTTGTACCAAAAAAATTCTCTACCTCAATCCTCCTAGATTTGCTCCCCATTTGAAAAGATATCTACAACAAGATAATAAAATAACCTCTGCACAAGCTCCCACTCAAACCTTGATTAGCTCAAAAAATCCAACAAACCGACAATTGAAACCAAAGGTGATCAAGCTCTGATATCACTTGTAAGGAAATTAGAGTAGCAGAAACAATTTCCTATGCTAATCTTGAGAAGAGATATTATGCAAACCTTTTAAAATTTGATCAAACAGTTACAAAAATTCCAACAACACATTCATAACAAGAAATTAAGCAATTAACACAAACACCAAATATACGTGGGGAAAACCCTTTCGAGTGAAAACCCCCACACTCCAAAGCCTGTTTATTGTATTTCAAATCCAAGAACAAATTTACTATTAGCTCTCAAAACTGCACCCTTGCTAAGTTGCAGAACTTAGCATTTTGGAGTAACATGGGAACACTCCTAGGTTGTGGGTCACCTGAACTTAGAGTGGACCTCCAGAAGGCTAGCTCCTAAATGGTAATCACTTATCCTACTATTTTTCCAAGGAAAAGGGTAAGAAAGAGTACTTAAACTAAAAAAACTAAAAATTAAACCAAAGGTGATGCACCAAAACTAACTAGAAATCACAACTTGCATACACAATTTCAACAATGACTGAATTAGGCTTACACAACTCACTGTCATATGTATTTGCATAAATACTTTATAAAGAGGCTAAAATTTTAAACTTTTAGAAGGAAAGAAGTTACACAACTAAAAGTGTTTGCATTTTTTACACAGATTATAACCTGCAACAACATACTTTTCTGTAAAAGGTGCTTAGCATGAGACAAAATTACAAGGAAATAAATAAAAATTCACAAGTAATTTGATCGATCAATTAGATACACACAATAAAGCACAAAATGAGAAGACAAAATACTCAAAATCATTGATGTCCAAGGTCATCACTGGTATACATGTTCAAAAGAGTTACAAAAAATGTAGAATTTGCAAAAGGACTCCAAAAGTCACAAAGTACAAGCTAGAGCATAATTAGAACTAACTTCACAAATGAAAAGTGAATTGAATATAAGCTCACTAAGAGACTCCACCAAAATAGGGACTAGAAGCTTCTTGGTCGTATGCCTCCAAAAAGCCAAAAATATAGCAACCAAATCCCCTCCAAAAGAGCTCCAAAATGTTGAAAAGGTCAAGTTTGACCAAGTCCATCATAAAGACACCCTAAAAATGCTCCAAGATGCTCCAAAAGACTTCCAAAATGATCAAAACAGTCTCCTATATTCTCTCCAAATGTTTGCAAACCTCCTTCAACCTCCCTATATTCTTGCAAAGGCATAAAGCTCAACTAAATCCTGTTTAAGGCATTTATAAGGCACAATACTCCATTTTTGCATCTAAATTAGCAATTTTGACTAAGTGATTTATAGAAATATCGCTTAAATCAAATGCTTTACATCATGGTTCGATGCAAAATATTTGTCAAACATATACTTTGCAAAAACAAAGCAAACATACATAATATGGGGACATGGTGGAGTATTAGTTTTTTGTAAATATTTTTAAATAAAAGGTAAAAATCCCTTTTACCAATCAGCATCATTAGGGCTAAAACCCTAAAAACAAAAACAATGCAAAAATTTACAAGGCATTTCATTTTCACCTTCGAGCTTTCTAGAAAACTTTCTTGGTCATGCCAACATAGGGTTTGATGGCTTCTTGTAGGTGATCCATGGCGGATTGTGAAGTAAAAGAGGCTTCCTCAACACATTTTCATGCAAAATAAAAACACAAAAACTCAAGTGAGCTTATTGTGAGCACAAATTTCTACATTTCCTTTCATTTTCTATATAAAATCTACTCATTTCGAGCTCTATCATGGAAGAAAATGATGAATGTCTTTATTTTTATGTGCATTCTCTTGATCTCTGTGAATGAAAACTCATTTTGAGCTTCTGTAAGTGCAAAAAGTAATGAATATTACTTGTCTTTTTGTGCATCTTCATTTTGTTCACTCCCATGGCTGCGACCTCCACATTTCCTTAATGTTTTATGCATTTTTTCTTGCAAGAGTTAACTCTATTTTCTGAAAGAATATTTTGATAATGTAATATTCCTTTTGTTTTGGGTTTTACCCATACATGTAGAAACTCGAAATTCTCTAGGCACGACTTCTATACTCTTGCAGAGGGTAAAAGTTTTGTTCCTTTTTGTTTGGTTGAGGGTTTTATTATGACCACGACTTTCTAGATATTTATCACCATTATTTTTGTATATTTCTCTATCTATGTTTATTGTGGAAGTGATAATCTTTGTCCCTGGAGACGACCATGTCTACTATGCTCTTGAATGAACAACATTTTGTTCTTTACATTCTTTAATTTGAGATCTTTATGTTGAACAAATAAAACTCATGAAGCCTTGTTACTCTTGGTATCATTATTCAATGCTCTGATGGTCTTTGTCTTTGCATTTTTAATCTCTTCCCTCAAGGACACAACTCATAAATCTACAAGGAAATCAAGGGATTGTTTTTCTTTTTTGGTCGAGTTTCTTCATTTGCATACAATCATTCTGAGGGTTTCTTGATTTCTAAAAAAACTTGAGGCTCAGGTTAATATACAAAAGAAAATTTTTTGTTTACCGTTTTATCTCATTAGCTCCATGATTCCCTATACTCGGCTCCATGAGAGTCTTCAATTTAAAATAGCTCATCATGTATATTTGAGATTGCTACCTTGCCAACACAGAAAAACCCTCCATATCTCGTATTCAGATGCATTCCATTGAAGTAATAACTTTGGTGTTACATATGCTCCAAGTGTTGTCTTTGATATAGATGACTACCCCATGTATCATCTTTCATTGATAATTGCAAAATGTTGCTCATCATGCATACTTCATTTATGGCTCCTTGTCACTTATAGATACAGTGCCTCTATATATTAGACTTATCACTATTTCTTCAGAATAAACAACCTTCTTGTATCATTTGTTACCTCTCATTATATGCCATAATGATCATAACACATAAATGCAATGTTGACTGGAAATGTAACCTTAGTTACTCATTTGCATCACTGTGCTTTTCCTTTCTCATGCATTTCTCTTTAGGATAACACATTGGCATGGTTGTCTTGATCTTTCATTTCACTCATCACCTATAGCTTCTCCATGTAGCTCATGATAGCTCCTGATAGTACTTACTGTTTCATAGATATGATAATTTTGTACTTATGAATTTTTAAAATGAAAACATCATGGAATCTTTGCAAACTAGTTTTGTGTCATGTTCATATTGATAATGAGTATCATTATTAATATGAGAGAACTCTTAATAATGATATCCATTCTTTATTACTATCACCATGATTAATGAAATTTATCTTCAAGGATTACATTAGTGATATAAAATGTAACAATCCCTCTCTAATGAGAATGTTAAAGAGTCAATTCAGAAAGTTCTGGAAATGAGCCACAAGATCCTGAAGTCCATTGTGAGTACCATGAACATGATGTTTGAGAATTTGGAAAGGGCCTATCAGGTAAGGACTACTTTGGACGTGGAAGGTGAGAAAGAACAAAGCCTAACAGAGGGTGCAGGGTCATGCAAAAGAACCAGAGCTAACCTGAAAAGGAAGGCTGACAATACCCTTGTTGATATTCAGTAAATTAAGAAATCAATGATTGAAATGAACAATCTGGAGAAGGAGGTGGTGGATATCCTGAGCAACCTGGCCTAACGGTTGGTTTTCTATTGGGTCCTCACCATTTTTGTGTTGTGCTGTCACTATGCTGGTTTATATTTTTTTCTTTGTTGGAAACTTTCTATTTTTTGTTATGAACTTTATCATGCCTTATTTATCTTCTCTTTGTTGTTAAAGGGTTTCAAGACCCCTTCAAAACCTATTTTTCCTTAATAAAAAATAATCCCTCTCTAATGAAACCAGAGGGTAGCATGTTGTGCTCAACCCTTGTGGGAGCCCATTTCACTCCACATGTTGTGATCAAATGAAATAAAAAAAAACAAATATTACATCTATACTTGCACAATGAGAAAACATGTTAGATAAAATAGAGCATATGATAGATGCTTATGATAACCCTTCTATTTTCTTGGACATCTGTGGTATGCAGTTATTTTAATGCTTATGAGGATTATGCTATATGTTTATGGATGTTTGCATATATATTGATTGGTGATCCTTCATTGCTCTAACAAAACTCTTCTCACACATGAAAGAAACCTAGGAGCAGCAGGGAGTGCAACAACTAGAGGTTGGATAAGTAGGAGGAGCTGAAGATGATGTGGAACAAGACAACTAGGATTCATCATTCAGGCAATGACGGGTCCCCTATCTCTATATATGCATTTATTTAATTATGTATCTATAAATGTATAGTTTTTTCCATCATTTGCATTCAAATAGTTAGTCCCATGGCTTGTGTGGGACAACATACATCTGTATTATCAATAAAGACTACATTTTACAAAATATTTGTTCACTCTCTTTTGTGTTGTATGCATTTACATAATGTAATTTTAGTAATGCAGTCTTTTGATAATTTCTATATGCACATGGATATAACATAGCAGAGTAGAATGTACCTTTTGTTTCACTTTGTAAAACATAAACAACTCTACCTGTTTGAGCTTGTGGCTAAAATAGGTAACAATTACATACACTCGTAGAGCAAGTCTTTTACAAAATTATAACCAGTAAACAATTTTGGCAGTAATTCGATAGCATAACAGTACTTGCAAACTCAACACACAAACTACTTCTCAAGCCTTTAATTTATAGACCTCTGGCAATACAAGAAACCATCAGTGTTTTACAAAACTATGTGCAAAACCTCTCATGAGGTGTATTGCCCAAATATGCAATATTTTGGTCTAAAATTAGGCTCTCACGTCCACAATATTCTTCCTAATTTTTTACCCTCAAAGATGTCATAAAATCTATCATAATATCTCTAAAATTAACCCTTCCATGATATGCTATAACATGGGCATATTTTGACATCTAATATTTCTATTTTCAAAGCACCGACAATGCGTAACAATTGTAGGAAAATCTTAAATGAAAACAAATCAAATCTTCAAAAATAGCAAGGTTGAGACACCTCATTTCCAACACTTATGAGATTGTCAACACAATAAGTGAACAAGTTTTGTTTGATCAACCCCCTTGTCGAATCAAGTTAATGACTAGGAGCGATATTGAAGGCAACATATGCAAAAATACACATGGCCTATATAATGACAATTCATAGTCTTTGTCCTTTAGATATCAAAATGTGTGTTATTGGTTTTCTCCCTATCACATATCACATGTGTAATTAAGTCCACATTGAATTTTTTTAAATACCATGAAATACCAATATATCACACAAATGTGTGTTAAGTCGACTCAGATTGGCTAATAGAAAGAGGTGATAAAGTTTGAATTTGAACTTAATAATTTGAATTTCAACCTCATTCCCATACATCGTGAGATTGAATCAAATTAATCTTTTGTCACTCGAAAATGAACCATGAGGCTAAAATGGTAATCTTGAGGTAGGGGGAAATGTATGGAAGTGAATGAGAATGATTGTGCAATAATGATCAATAAATGATAACTATAAGGAAAACAATGTAAAATTGGAGTAAATGGAGGCCAATGGAGATCGAGTCATGAGCTAAAACTAGCACAAGAGTGTACCACTTGAAATATTATTGCATTTGGGACATTCCCATTAAAGTGGGCACAAAACTAAATAGGAAATGACATGGATATCTTAATTTTTATATTGCATTTTTTCCATGCTTTGAATTGCATGCAAATATAATATGAGTTTGCATTTCAAAGTATATGGACATTCTCAATCAACTTGAAAAATAAAAATTTGGGAAATTATAAAAAATAGAATGGGATCCATGTAAAGTAATGGGTCGTTCTTGTATTCTCCTTGGTATGACTACTCCATATAAACCTACAAAATAATAAATAGATATTTAATGAGTGAGATGTACCACATATCAAAATAAGTACAAACTACAAGTTCTTTTAATTGTCTATGAAAAATTAAAAGTAGAGAGAAGGAATGGAAAAATCTACGTATATAGAAAGTGATAATACATGCAATAAAACAATGTGATATGGATCTCAACCATGTGATATGAGTTTGTGTTATGTAACCATGTGCCATAAATCTAGTTGATATGGCGAAATGTAAAGCAATGAATCTTTACACATTAGGGGTAATGCGATAGATATATATGTGATGTGAGTGTGTAATGTGGTCAAGTTCTATCTAGATACAATGATGAGTCTCTTTATAGTACCATTCAATAATTGAGATCTCAACCCTGAAAAATGTTGGTGATGATATATACCTGCTTTAATTGGTCACACCCAAAAGATGCAAGGAATTAGGGGAGAGGAAAAATAACATATGATGATGGCAATATTAATAGCAATAAATCAAAGATAAGTATATTGTAGGAACATAAAGAATACAAAATTATACCATCATATTTAACAAGAATGTAAAATTAGAAATTGGTGATAGACATCAAGAATAATATTGGTCCCTTTATGAGCAAATGATAACGCACATATGGCCTCAAAGGCTAGGTAGGGAATGAGCAATTACATCAATTATGTAATTCAACTAAAAGATGTGTAAACACATCAAGTATGTAGTTGAATCAAAAGATAAGCATGTGAGCCCACTAAGTATCTAGTTAAATCAAAATATAAGCATGTGAGCCCACTAAGTATCTAGTTAAATCAAAATATAAGCATGTGATCACATGATTAGGAGATAGGCATGGATACACGTGTAAAAGTGTTTCCCCCTAATATAAGAAAAGTATAGAGTAAGGAAGGCTCCAAAGCTTCGATAAGAAACATGTAAGCACACATATGAGGACAAATGTCCTAACATGCAAGGACATGGTCTAAGAAAGATTTGATCATACACATAAATATGTAAACATGGAAAACATGTAAACAAAACATGACGAGGATGATAATAATCATAAACATGAAATTGAAACATGACAAGGATGATAAGAAGCAAAGAAATGACAAGAATTATAATTGGTTAAAATAAGCATACAAATCACGGTATATAAGTAACATTGGGAGTAATAGAAGATAAATAACATTAGTACATCATAAGATCATATAATTTAGATATAACATTAAGCATGTAGTAAAATTTCATAAGTGAATGTAAACAAGATATAAGCAAAATTAAGTAGTAAACGTGGAACATAAGTAATATAAAATGAATAAAAATATGAATGTAGCAAGTAAAAAACTCAAGTAAACACAATGGCTAAACATGAGATAATAGAAATAAATAGAAAATATGTTCCCCAAAGTCGGAATAAATAAAGCTTATATCTTAATATAGAAGGTGAAATGAGAGTAAAAGAATGTTCCCCAAAGTCGGAATAAATAAAGCTTATATCTTAATATAGAAGGTGAAATGAGAGTAAAAGAAGCACAACAAACAAGGTGAAAACATAGAGGCCAAAGTGTAAGAAAATATATACAAGGAAAAACTAGTATGTATATATACAAATAAATTGTCTCAATGCTTAATGTATCAGGGAATATGATTATAAATGTGTTCCCCTAAGAGGTTATCTTCTTCCCAACAAGTCACACTATATTCCTTGTTGTATTAAACTGCTTTCTTCCTCTTCGATTGCTTTTTCAATTTCATTTGTCCCCTTGATAAGACTTTTTATTTTTTGCATATATATTATAAATGGGTGGAAAATTAGGTGTGTCTTTCTTTATCCACTTTTGTTGTATCTTTTGAGGTTTGTCTAGAAATAATTTTCATTTTTTGCATCATAACATTCTTCTTTGGGATCCATGTAGTTTCGCAAAGGAATATTAGATGGAAGAAATGATTCATATGCTAATATTTGAGGAAAGATGATACAAAGAGACATAGATCTAAAAATTATATATAATAAAATAACACATGCACTAACATGCAAGTGAAATACAACTCACAAAGAATATAGTTGACATAATATTACCTTGGGAAAAACTCAACCTCCAAAGTAGAACCAATTATATTATCAACAAATGTAATGGTTATAACAACTCCAAGAAGCATAATAGTACCTAAAAATCCTTCACTTTATACCTCCAACCTAAGAAAGTTAAATATATAGGTACTATAAAGACTATAAAAACATAAATGATTTCTAAAACTACATGCCAAAAACAACTAGCTAATTTAGATTTCATATCTATGCACAAACTCCAACACCCAAATCAAGCTTGGCTAATTGATAGAAAATTAAAAACTATCACTTGCAAAATTTGGTGCTCAAGTAGTTTTATCCTACATTTTCTATAACTACTCCATGATTTTCTCTCTATCTACAATTAACTCCCTCTCATCATGTTCTTTCCTCTTTATCAACCCTTACACACCTTAGAAGTTGTCATAATTATAATTATTGACTTCCATGATAATAAGTGAGTCTTATGTTTGCCAAAATATAAACAATTGTAACATCAAGTGCCACTCTAAGTGGGACACCCCAAATATCTCCCACTTGTCTTATACCTTTCAAATTTAAAATAAAAACTCAATCAAACTATAAACTATTTGATGGGGGCTGAGAGGTTGATTGACTCATGACACCACTTGATCTTCTTTGTGCTCATAGGCTTTATCAGAACATCTATAAAATTCTCCAAATTGTTGATATTTTCAAGTAACGCCCTCCTATCCTCCACCATGTCACAACTAAAATGATAGTATAAATCAATGTGCTTCATCCATGTGTGACAAGTTAAGTTCTTTTCCAAGTTGATGTCATTGACTATCACATCCAATCTAAACTAGTCCAAGACTCAACCCTATATCTAAACATAATACTTAAAGCCAAATGGACTCCTTATAAGCATGAGTAGCTACTATAATTTTTTGCCTTTATTGTGTACAAAGTGACTATATCTTGTTGATTTCCCATACAAATAATCATGCTACCAAACAAGTTAAAGGCATAACCACTAGTATATTTCTTACTATTAACATTTCCTACCCAATATAAGTATACAAATCATTGGATTTCCACTATCAAACTATGAAATTCAAACTATGAACTCCCTTTCTTGTTGAAGCCCTCCACTATTTTTGATGAAGTTTGGCCAAATGATTATCAAAGTGATGGTGCTAACAAAATATATGCTAATGAAGTTCATGCCACTAAATATGGGGCTAATGAAGATTCCTAATAGGAAATAGAGTAATATTTAGTACCCCATATATATTTGAAAATCCTCTTCACTATAACCTAATGATCCCTACTAGGATTAGCCATGAAATGGCTCAATATTCCCACTGCTTGGGTAATGTATAGTTGGTACAGACCATAAGAAACATCAAACTTCCAAATGTACTAGCATAAGTTGTATGTGACATATCCTTTGTCTCACCAAATTTTGATGGATTGTACTTAAGAGATAACCTTGTCCCACTAAATTTGGAGCACTCATCAGTCTACTACTTTCCATTCTAAAGCACTACAAAATAAACTTAACATACTTACTCTAGCCCAACCAAAGCTTTATGTTTTCTCTATCTCTTCTAGTATCCATCCATAAGATGAAATTAGTAGCCCTCAAGTTTTTTATATCAAATTGTGTAGACAAAAGCCTTATTATTACCAAAATTATCATATCATCTAAATACAATGTGACAAAAATAAAACTATCACCATCCTATTTTTAATACACATAATGATCTAATTTTGACCTCACAAATCCCAGACTCAACACAAAAGAATCAAAACTTTACCACATTTTGTGTGATTATTTGTGACCATACACATATTTCTTCAACCTATAAACTAATGGATCTTTACCTTTTTAATGTAATTATTTGGTTGTCATATAGATTTCTTCAGGTCTAAGTCACCATGCAAGAAAGTTGTTTTCACATTCATTTATTTTAGCTTAATATTATATGTTGCTAAAATATATAAAAATAACCTAATAGATGTTAGCTTAAAACTAGAGAAAAATGTCACCAAAATATATTCCCTCAACTGGGAATATCCTTTCACAATCAATCTTTCCTTATACTTCTTGACACTACCATTTGAACTAAATTTCTTCTTGAAGGACCATTTACAACCCACATGCTTCTATCCTTTAGTAAAATAAACTAAGTCCCAAGTCTCATTATTTTTTAATGCATCCATGGCCAACCTCAAATATTTACTCTCATCCATCTCCATTTCATATTTCATATTTCTAGCCCCATTAATGTTAGTATTCAAAGAAAAAACTCATCTAAAACTAGGTAATTTATACCTCTTTAGTTGCCTCCTATGCTAAGTGAATCTCCTAAAAAATTAAGGCGAAGGTTCTATTTCTTTTATTTACATCTCTTGGAGGTCTCCGAATTTTCCTTCTCATCTTGTCTAACTTGAACCTCTAGTTTAGCATCTAGTGTAACCCTCTCAGTATTTGGTTGTAGTTACATAAATAAATTTCCATCCTCATTTGGTTAGAAGTGTAGAATATTTTATCTCTCTTAAGATCACATTTAAACTATATAGAACTTCCCTAACCATAAGATTACAAGGCTTTTACTCTTTCACACTAACACCATAGCTAATGAAGATTGATTTCATATCCTTGTTATCTATTGCTCAACATATTTGTCACCATTAATTTAATGTCAACTAACTCTAAAACACCCAAATTGTGATGGAAAATAGGCCAACATTTGGATAAGTTGTTATTTGTTAGAACAAATTTCCTCTAAATTTTAGTGGTACAACTCCCTCTTAAATGATAAATTTAGGTTTTAGGGTTTGCTTGTAACCATAATACAAGAAAGGAAAAAATGAAGAAGGAAATTAACTCCTCAATATAAAATATTACCCCTAATTTCATACAAATGAAAAATAAAATCAAAGGTTTGTTCTTTTTAGAACCACAAATATATATCATGCAACTACAAATAGGTTTTCATTAGGTGAAGCCAGACTCATAGACCAATAAATCAACTTACAAACTTGATCAAATTATATTTAATTCAAAAAAATAAAATATATAACTCAATACGAAATATCAAACACTTAAAATAGTCATTACACCACATCATAGGAATAATAACTTAGAAACCCATTGACAACACACAAACTCAAAATAGACTCCTTTATTTCAAAATTCTCATAAATTGAAAAGTTCACAGACTTACAATATTTTGTATCAAGAAAATATTGTATTAAATAACTACTCTATACTAAAATTAAACCATCATCAAAAAAAGTTCCCATACAAAACGTCATCAATTGCATATAAATAACTTCTAAAATGTAACCTTCTTTTAATCAACTGTTAAATAAAGGTTAAAAGTTTCCTTAAAATTGTAGAAACTTAAACACTTCAATAACTTGGAGTCTTTGAAATAAATTAAATAGAAATAATTTAAACACTATATTGAGGTGGCACAATATCCCCATCTTTTCCATCATTGTCCTTCACTAAATATTGAAACATCTGAGCAGAAACCTTGGCTTTATAAGTTCATGGAATACCTTGATAGTAGGAGCAATTTCATTGTGCCTTGGAATGATCACATTGTTGGTCCTCAACTTCCAAATTTCCCTGTTCTTCTAAATATTTTCTTGTTTTCTTTGAAATATTGTGAGGTGATCAATACAATGTAGTAGGGCAATGTCAATGTTACTCAGCTTTTTCATTACTCCCATATTGAATTTTTATTTATCAAAGAACATTTTGATCATTGATTTAATTATTTATTTGATGTATAGGGTGTAAAGTACCTATAAAATATTGTTCACCTAAACATCTAAGTTGATGGAAATGAAGTCAATTTGGATATCCAATTTAATCTAATCGCATTCATTCAATAGTTTGGTATATTCTTAGATATTTTGTTTGATGACCATTATCTTCCATTCAATACTATTTCTCCATATGAGGCACCTATTTTCATTGGCACTCTAAAATATCTATCGTGCAACCATCTTATCCTTGCCCATGTCAATCATCTCCTTGAGATTTTTATCCACCCTTACCCAAATTGTATCCTCTTTCTTTTACACATTAATCTCATCATCAACTTCCTTCCTCCTAATGTTGATTTCATCATAAAAATTATTTGCTTCCTCAATGAAATTTAACCCTTTGGTTATAATTTCACTCACCCAATCTTTAGTTATCTTTCCATAAGATTAATACCTACATATATTTTCAATTACTTATTTCCCACTCCCTAAGCTAGGATCAAAACATGCATCAATTTTCTCCAATAGTTGAGTCGAGGTATCAACTATAGACTTAAGAAAAGTAGTTAAGGCTCTTACCCATTGTTTAAGTTCATCTTTGGAGTGCTTATCTTTCTATATTCTCTCAACAATCCTAGTTGTTAATACTTAAAAATTGTTAATATCACCATCATGTGAAGAAGGGCCTAGATTAATTCTTACAATACTCAAATATTTTTTCAATCACCTCACTGATATCTTTCTTTGTATATGGATGGGAAACTTCTACATACATATGGCCTAAAGTTGAATGTTTCATTAACCTAGAAGTTTTCTTGGCTTTCTTAGGTTCAGGTGACCTTTAAATAAAATTAGCAACTACATAAAACCAAGGAATATTTAGTTGAGCTACCTTCCTCTTCCTTGAGAGGGTATATTGTAACTAGAAGGATAGTGTGTTAGAGGAGGATCCAGTAATACCAATGGAGAATTGTAATGACCTCATGGGAGGGGTGTAGTAAATGAAGGTCCCACTTTATCAAATGATGTTATATTAGGTGAAGATGGAGGTGAAGGATTGGGTTGAACAAGGGGGTTTTGAGGTGACTTTGGTGGTAAGGAAGTTGGAAATGAGTGAGATAAAGAGGATGAAGAAGAATTTACCCGAGACAAAGAAGAGGCAATATTGATAGCATATTCTTCTCCTAACTATTCTTGAATAGCCTCCAATTTCTCTTTCTCCTTTTCTTTCTCTACCTTCCTCTTTGAGATATATTTTCATGTTCTATTAGTGTTTCTCCTCTTTTGAGGATCTTCATTATCATCTCCTCCATCTCCACCCACAAATTAAGAGCTGGTTGATGATGTTGGATGGGAAGGGAGAGGTTTTACTTGCCTTTCTTCTTCAAGTGATTTGTAGTTTCTTTTGCCTTTGAAGGCACTACAACAAATCCGTGTGATTTGCTCCATTTTTTGATTTTTTTTTTGCTTCCACCCACTCTTTTAATGTATTTTTTGAAAATTCGGCGCTATTTATTGGGATGGCGCAATTTTTGGCATTTATTATGCTGATCAGTACAATTCGATGCTAATTTAGGCACTAATTAGAGCCTAAAGTAACACCATCTTTAGCGCCGATATTAGCTTCGAGTGTAACAATGCATTGATCTCCACCTTTAGCTCCAAGTTTAGCTTCGAGTTTAGCACTGTGTTTAGCTCCGACTTTAGCTTCGAGTTTAGCTTCAATTTTAGCTTTGGGTTTAGCACTGGATTAGACACCCCTATGTCGAAGAGACTTATTTATATGTCTCATCAAAAATGTAAAACAATGTAATGTCAACAAGATATAGGCATATCGAGGAGAGAATCACTTATGTCACATCGACAAGGTATATCTACAAGTGCTCGATGAAACACAACTCTTGGATATAACAAAGTAATGTCAATGTGACATTGAGATATTGGTAAGACATATAAGATTGTCTCATCGACACTCTTCAAGTAATGATCAAAAGCATAGACCGCTATACCACCGAGAAGGTGAGCAACATATGCGTTAGAGCGGTGTTCACCACAACCTCGTAGCAAGAAGCCTTGAGCAAGGCGGTAGTGCAGTAAACAGCAAAAGGGAACAGAAAAACATCGCTATACAGCAGTGATAATCACAAGTCTCCTTGACATGGCAGAGTTACACCGATATATAAAGAAATACTGCCGAAGGAAAATATCGATGAGATAGTGGCATATCGGCAAGAGATATTAACTTGTCTCATCGACACCGACAACAATCGTCAAAGGAATATAAGATCTAATGTCGATGAGACATTGAGATATCGGTAAGAAAAATAAGATTGTCTCATCAACACTCTTCAAGTAATGATCAAAAGCATACACTGCCATACCACCGGGAAGGTGAGCAACATATGCGGTAGAGTGGTATACACTGCAACCCTACAACAAGAAGCCTTGAGCAAGGTGGTAGTGTGGGAAACAATAGAAGGGAAGGGAAAAACATCGTGATATCACAACAGGTATAATAAAAGATGGCAATAGTATAGTATTAATCGTGGCATCATTACAATTTATAGTAGTAAATGCAAAAAATCACATTAGTTGCCAAAATTAAATGTTATTAAATTATTAAGAGTTTGCAAAACTAATATGACAGAATACTGCACCATCCAAAGATAAGTGAGTTTTCCCAATATCGCACTCAATTGCAGTGCACTAGTGTGGAAGGAGCTAAGGATATGAGAAGAAGAAGTCCTGCAAGCATGAAATACTTGGGTAAGTGCATGAAAACTCTCTGAAAGAGCTCTATTAATATAAAAAAATCTTTCAAGGTTTTGTCTTCTGAAGCCATAGTAGAGAAAATTGAAACATGCCTCCTAAAAGAAAATGATCAAAAGTAAAATAAAGTTGGCCTAAAATTAAAGATGAAGAACCTAAAGTAAAGAAGAAAGAACTCTATCCTAAAACAAAACAAGCAAAAGTAAAAGAAAGTCATCCTAAAATTAAAGATGATGAACCTAAAGTAAAGAAGAGACCACTCCATCAGTCTATATTAGATATACTTCCAAGGTCTACTAAAGAGGGTAATAAGAAGTTTCTTGTGGACATTGCACAAATTTGTAGGGATGCCCTCATTTCCAAATCTTGATGGGACCTATTTTGGTATTTTTACAGTAAGAGAAATGAGAAGATTCTAGTGTCAAACGCTTGGATGTTGGATATATAGCAAGGTTGATTGTCCCAAATGTTTTTGTTGATGTAGAATTTATCAGACTGCTAGCCAAACACTATCACTCAACTACCAAAACAATAAGATTTCCAAATGGCATAGTATTGGTAGAAGTAACCAGAAAAGCCATCATTGAGTGTTTTGGGTTAAACAAGCAGACTCTGACCAAGATAAACCTGCAAAAAAGTGAGGAGGATTATGCTAGGTTAAAAAAGACTTATAGAAGTGATGAGGTACCCCTATATATGAAAAGAGGCATTGGTAACAAAACATTCCCTATCTCTACTACCACTACCGAACCATTTAATGTGACAAATTTTCAATATTACTTTGTGAATACATATTTAACTCTTTGCCAAGTGTTGGGGATAGATTCTCAAGATAAAATTCCAATAGGCCTAATGATGATAGCCATGAGAATTCAAAACCCTGAAACTAATATTGAGCATGAATTTGCTTCATACCTTGAGAAGGCGTTAGATGATGAATTCTCCTAGGTTATAGATGATAGAGCACCAATTACATTCAGACACTATTCCCTAATGTGTCATTTAATATTTTACCAGAATAGGAACCATTGGAATAAAATAATGGACTTGGCTACATTATATGAGCAAGGGAATCCCACACCTGTCCAAAAATGGTGCTATATTTGGGATAGTCGGTGCAATAATTCAAGCTTTGTTTTATTCTACAAAGAGTTTGTACACAGAATCCTTCGAGTTCTTGGGTATGCAATGCCAAGATTGTCAAACAAAATGTTGCAACTAGCGAGACCTTTGGCTTTAAGACCAGAGTAGGGTCATACACACAATTTTGGAGATTAGTTCTTCCTCCTAGAAGTTACAATAATAAGTTTATGGATGCCCTGTTGCTCCACACATACTGCCAAAATTTGTGCCCCTCAAATTAGCATTTATTGAATTTATGTGGCAAATGATGTGGATGGAGAAAGATGTAATGCACAAGAAGAAGAAAGGCACTTTCCTGCCAAACCAAACCAAGTGTGAAGATTGGACTGTAGACTCAGACACACTAGAGGAGTTACAATATTATTTGAAGACAAGATATGCATTGAAATATGGAAAAGAAAGAGCCTTTGACCCTAAAAATCATATGAACAACATAAGGCACAATCTTCTTACCAAAATGGCAATGCCACACCAAGTGGATTTTGAAGAAGATGTCATAAGGAACTGCATTACTTATAATGATGTATTTAGTAGAAGGAAAAAATGGGAATATATGAAGAAGCTTGAAGAAAGGACGAAGCAAAGGTCCAAGGATTTCCTAGGATACTTTGTTGAGGAAAAGGACCCCATCGAGAGGATAGAATTGATAATTGGTAGATTTGAAGACTTGTACAGAAAGAAGGAAGCATATCTCGAAGAACATGATGGTGGTGCAACTGCAAAGCATACCCCAAGTGAAACATCTAAGCCTCCCATGGAGCAGTTACCTCCCAAAAGATAGAAGACATGAAGCATTGAACAGTTAGTACCTTATGAGGATACTGAAGAGGTGGGTGATATTGAGTAAGTGGCTATAGTACTGCAGTCATTAATAGGTGATATTGAAGTTGATCAACCCATCCTTGAGACCAATGCCCATAAACATGAGGAAAGGATGGGTGATGTAGAAAAAACAAGTACAAAGGTATATGAAGATGAAAGGGAAATTGCAGCCAGGAGATTCATATAAGATGATGAATTCATTAAGACTCCCGAGTTCAAGCATTTCTGGATGAAGATGAAGATAAAATAATTTCAAGAGAGGATGGAATCAGCTGAAGTAGGAATTGAAGAATCAGAGAAAAATCAAATGGTAGCATAGAATTTCTAGGAATTAAGAGTTGACAACATTGACATTAGCCCCGAGAAGGCTAGAGAAATGGTCTTGAAGAGCAATATGCTCATTTTCCTTGGCTTGGAATTAAAGAAATTTTTTTTGCTTGATCAAGTGTGGGCTCAGGAAGATCCAATGCTAGTTGCAAAATTTGACTCCGATGAAGGTGTGAGTGGAATTGGGTATAACTCAAAGATTGAAACCCTCGCCATATGGATCAAACAAAAAAATACACAGAAGCCAAAATTATTGGATGTAATTCAAGGGATGAAAGGGGCAGCGATGGTAGGGACAATACAAGATACCACCCCTTTGGAGGCAGCCACAATTACCATGCATTCAACCATGTTCACTCGAGCAACTGTTAAGGGATTAGAAGACAGATTGAAGGAGTATGAAAAGGAACAAAGGTTCCTAAATGATGAAGTTAATAAACTGTTAATGGAGAATGTCAAATTGAAAGAACAATTAAGAGGAGCAGGACCCTCACAAAGCAAGGAGATGGTGTTATACATGCCTTCTATTGCTCCAATGGATATTGTGAAGAAAATTTATGGAGAACAGGTAAAACCTCCAGAGAAGGAAGTGGATGATGTAAAGAAGTCCAACAATCAAACCCAGGATGAACTGAAAAGATGAATTTGTGAATTTATGGAAAATATTCTTGAGGACAGGATAAAATCAGTTATGGATAAACTAGAGAATGTGCATGATAGTTATAAAACACTTCAGTAGACAATGGATCAAATAAAGACACATATGCTTGTATTAGATCCTTTGTTCAAAAGGTGGTATCCTATTCACCACACTTTGGCTAAGTTATGCAAAGTTCTACAAAGAAGTCCTGATGCACCCACAACATTAAAGCCAATTGAACAAACTGTGAAGATGATTACTGATGAATTTCAATATGTACAAGGGTTTGATAAAAAGATTGTAACACAAATGGATTTATTCCATACCAGGAAATAGTGGTATATACCTGAAATTGTGAGAGATGGTGATCAGTTGAAGGACTTGGATAAGTGGAAGAAAGAATTCAGTCAGGTTGTTCATAAGTGCGTTACTCATATACAGGAGGATGATGGTACCCGTCTTCCTAGGCTAAATCAGATCATGGATGGGTTGATTGTTCTTGATGTGGGATACCTAAATTTTGTCAATGATACAAAGGAATTACTAGATAGTCAATGGAAAACTCATCTTGCAAACATGCAAAAGATCCAGGAATATAAGTGGTCATCAGATTTTACAATGTATCAGTGGGAGGAAAAGTATTTGGTTTCAAAAGAATAGGACACTGAGGCAAGAGCATTTGGATGTTCATCATGGAGAGGAAGACTTTTCGAGATCAATGATCAAGGGTCTTCTACGTTGAATAATGGAACCATATGTCAAAATTTCTTAAGTCTTGTTATTTCCTTAATTATGATAATTAAATAGTTGTTAGTAAAAGAAGTAGTTATGAAAGGTCGTTTCTTTTTGTAAAAGTCTTGTAGCTTGTTGCTTCCTATATAAATAGGAAACCAAGGCCTAGTTTTAAATTATCATCATCATATATCATTTCCATTTTGAAGACTTATGTTATTTATATATATCAATTGAAGCAATATAATGGATAACATATTATTATCAAAGATTCTCCATGATTGTTTTATCATTTTGTATTTTTCTTATGTTTTCCATACTTATTTCTTCTTATATTTGAATGAATATCAGTTATTGAGCCTTAATATTGTGCTTATGTGAATGAATATGCTGATACAGTAAAGCATTTATTGTGGATGTTGGTAGAGTTGTTAATTTTTTTGAAAATTTGAGCTTATTTTGCCTTGTTACATGTTCAACATAAAAATGGAAACCATTTAAAAATAATAAAGTTAACAAAGTGGCTTATTTAAATAATTTTGAGTTACATGCATTAATATTTTATTAAATTTTGTGTCTTCATGAACATATGTTGATACAAAATGAATGGAAGAAGCATCCAAGTAATCCTAATTTTTTCTGCCAACAATTCATACCAAAGATTGAACAATTTAATGATATTACAATAGGTAATTAAGGATACGATGGTGATTATATATTCTTGTACTTGTATATTCTATGAAATATTCCTTATTTTCTATGAAATAGTGTATATATTCTTGTACTTGTAAATATTCTTTTACTATTATGTCTATTAAATAAAACAGAGTTTGAATAAAAAATGCTTCACCCTTTTCTGTAAATGAGTATGTGAATTATTGTTTAAGGAAAAATCTTACAGTGTTTACATTCAGTTTACTAGTTTCAAAGCTTCATGTGCTATGTATAAAAAATTGTATGTTCTCTTTATCTCGAATGACATAAAACAATACTATCATCAGAATCAGGGTTTTCAATTTCAGCACCATCATTGTCCACACTTTTCATATCCTATTCACTTATAAGTACAATCATCAAAATTTTATTTTTATTTCTTGTCCTAGTTAATCTTGATTCCTTTTAGCACAACACAGTAGGTTGCATGTTAAATTTCAAACATTTTCTTTGCATTTTTTTGGTATATATTATTTTCTCAGTGCATCATTATGTAACAACAATTTCACTTTTGAGATATACAGTAAAAATAAATGAAAGCACATGTTTTCTTTTTCAAGGGAAATGTCTGGTGAATACCCTATGTCTTTCAGATAACTATGCAAGTGAAATAAGACATAATTGATTGAATTTGTTTTTCTACTGTACAATTTTTTTTATGTGCTTTTTACTTTTTGCATGTGGATTACCCTTAGAAAGAGACTACTTATCCTTTCTTAAATGAAGCCTTTACATTTCTTGTCTATGAAAGGAATTTACTGCTTGACAAAAGGTTTGTGAACTTCATACAAATTAAGATTGGTGTAAAAGGCCATCCCCACAAATGTTGTTTGGTCTAGAATTATAATGGAAAATAAAAAAGCTTGCTAGGAGAATAAAACAAGTTTTTAATTGTAACATAATATTACTGAAGCATTTCAAAGTTTAGGCCATAAGAATCATCCTTTTTTAAACATGGATTGCAAATAATTCTAAAAATTTAGAAGTCTTGGTCATTAACATTATTGTCTGCTACAATGTCATCCAGTGTATCATTGTCAATGTTCATATGTTCTTTCAAGTATTTAATATTATCATCATCCTCATCTTGACTTGCATCATCTTCATCATCATTGAAATTTGACTGTAGACCATCTATATTGTTACCAGATATATTTGGATCATCATTTTCTATACCATCCATATTGTTGTCTTCCATAACATCATCTAACTCTGGATTGTTGTCTTCTTGTGCCTGAACATAACCATCTTCAACATCATCATGGATGCCAATTTCTTCGATGTTCTCTAATCCCTCTCTCTCATTTTTTTGGCCATCATTGTTTTGCTCAGTTTCCACTAATCCATCGTCAAATACATGCCTTAATCTTGGATCATAATGTATGAAAAATATCCATTTCAGGTCCAAAATATCTTCATAGAAAAATACCTGCACATGAACGACATACATATATTAGACATTATAAAAATTGTATGAACATATATACATCAATTGAATAATGGAACATTATTTTATAGACTACCTTTTTTATACAATAATTTCTATAGAACACAATTTTGAAAATATAGTTTATAAAACATCAGTCCACACTCATTTATTATTCTTTGGTTTTTTTCCCTTAAGAACATCCTTAGGGAGACCTTGTTCTTCCCTCTTCTTTCGCACAGAAGTGCATTTTAAGAAGGGGTAATCAATCAATAACTCGCCCCCAATGGTAAGGTCCATAATATCCTCAACCATTATCAATCTATCAACCTCTCTTTCCATATCTCCATCTTTATCATTTATAACCTCAACAAATTGATAATTCGGTCTTACAGTAGGGTCCCTTCCCTTACTACTATTTATAAATCTTGCAATATTTTTGTGTGTGTATGCACGTCCATCTATATACATAAGATGACCTCTATTCATTTCCTTTTCACTTTCCAATTGGAGACGATGTGTATACATATTCAAATTTAGACCATATGCTAACATGCTAAGCTTATATTCTACTAGCCTTCTCCATTCACCACTGTAACATGATGGACCATAATATGGCATTAATCTCCTAGTGGTTTGTTCTGAATTATTTCTATGTTTGGATCCCACATGTAAATTTTGGACAATAAAGAGGCCTAGATTCACTCCATGAATATTGGAGGGTCGTATCATGTAGTTGTATCCCCAAAATTGAAACACCTCGTACACTCTAGGTAGTTGTTGATCACTAGGCCAAGCACAACAGAGTCAATGATCAAATGTCTCTTTGTAAATTGATCTCAAACTCAGGGGCAAGTCATCATCTCCATCACATTCATTCTCATAGGGTATGTAGTCCACCTTCCCCTTTTCTTTAAGCAAATTATGCATCTTCACACAGGTTCTTGTTATGTTGCTTATTTTCGTCAATTCCTCATCTTCCGAGCTAGTATATTGGCACATATTTTTGTTAGATGTATCATCTGATAAATGACCATTTCCCTCTAGGCTGGAAGTTAGTGATCCAGGAAACTTTAAACCAAGAACTTTATCTTGCAAGTATCCATTAAGAAAATATTAGTTATTTAAATAATATAAAACAATGTTTAAATGAAGTATACATGTTATTTATATTAAATTGGAGAATTCCTCACCACAATTCCTATTGGATTTGAATCAATTGTAGGAGGCATACTACCGACTGGAAGCTCATCATATATGTAATGTCTTTGTACAATCACTCATTTGAATTGTTTCTTTCCACGACATACAAAACATCCACAAACAACAATTTTCTCAAAGTATTCATCCCATGTACTATAGTCCTGACCTACCTCTTCTTCAGTGCAATCATTTGTTGTGTCTGCAGTATCCATTGTCATATCCTCTTCCACCCACTCTCATCTACGTGATTTAACAGTTTTAGGTCCACGTCCACGTACATATCTTGTTCTTTTGCTAGTTGAAAGCTTAGGCTCTGCATTTTCTCCAATCTCCATCTAAAATAATCAATAAAATGTATATTAATTTATGTTAAGATTGCATAATACATTATAAATTTCAATAATACTATGAAAAAAGATGGACATATCATAAAATGCCATCAGATCATTTTTTCCTAAGTTAAGTCAAAATTTGAGTACCTGATGTCCTGCTTCATTCGTTGTGTCCTCATTTGATATGACACGATTTGTTGCCATGGCCTCATCTTGCCCCTATAATACACAACATAGTAAATAATGTTTAGTACACCAATTATATCATTTCAACGAATATGCTATCCAACACAAAACCTCACTTTAGTCATATATTTGACATATTGATATTATGTTTTGGCTATCCTAATTTTCAAACTTTATCCTTGATCATAGAATCACATTTAATCACCACTCCTATGCATTTTCAACCAATAAGTTTGACCTCAGAGGCCTCATGGACAAAAAATGACTTTATCTCCTCTATGTTGTAGTATTTGTGAATTCATAATCACCTTCCTCCTTTGGTTGAGGTTGCTTTCTATTCTTACCTCTATTGTATCTGTAGATTCCATTGTCTCATCTATTTCCACCCACTTTTGTCTCAGTGATTTAGTATTTCTACGTCGTCCATGTCCTCTCTCCATGGCCTCCTTTGTGAATAATTTTTTTTCCACATAAGCTTTCACCGCACTACCACTGAGAAGGAAAAATCAACTTGTGGGACCACAGTAAAAATTGCTCTACCACACTGAGCTAATGAAGGAGCCGCGAGACAACATGGTCACCACACTATTGCACACCAATGATAGAAGACTTGAGGTACTACGGGAGTCACCGCAACACCGCCAAGAACATAAGGAATATTCAAGTGCCACCACAAAAGCTTTCATCGCACTACCATAGAGAAGGATGGCGCACCTTGTGGGACCACGGTAAAAACTTCTCTACCACACTAAGCTGATGAAGGAGCCATGGGACAATGATGGTCACAAATACATGGCACAAGTTGGAATTATTTCCAACACTATGGATCCTATGAGACACAACAATTAATATAGTCACTACACAACAATGATAGGTGCTAAATTAGGCGCACTTGACGTCGCCTTATACATCCCAAACAAATTACATTTACAACCAAGAGTTGGTGCTAAAGTTGGCGTTAACTAACGTCGACTAAAGCGTTGAATAATGAATCAAAATAAAAAATTTAAAACTTTCCCATGTGAAGGAAGAAATCGGATGATAAAGAAAGGGAAAAATGTTGCGTGAAGGAAGAGAGCAGGGTGCTACCAACAACTAATGAGAAATTCAATTTAGTTTGCGACACGCCATGCAAAGGAAGAGAGCAAGGTGCTACCAACAACTAATGAGAAATTCGATTTAGTGTGTGACACCATAGGTAAGCTTACAAAAAAAAATTCTTGGTTGAATTCGTGATTGTTTACTAGTTCGTGGCCTAACCAATCCAAGCAACCTCTAAATTGTCCCATAATTATTAATTGTAAAATATTTGAGAAACCAACAAAATTTTTTACCCTACCCATTTGAGCTTTGGCTCAAAATATTATAGCACAAAGTGAGGATGCCTCTATTTTCTTTCCCTAACCTAGGTATTAAGGAAATAGTGAACTGCTTGGCAAATATAGGAATTGGGTCGGTCACTGCTGAGCAACTACTGAAAATAAACACATAAACCACTTGGTTTTGCCCAGTTGTGCCATAGTCACCAATGCCATGAAAAATTCATGCAATATTGCATTATGAAAGAGTTTTCATGATAAGGTTATCAAGACTAAACAAACCCAATGAACATATTTTCCCTAGGTTATCAACACTAAGAAAACCCAACAGGCATATTTTCCCTAGGTTATCAACACTAAGAAAACCCAACGAACATATTTTCCCACAAAATAAAACTTTCATACCACAAACTGGATGAAAACTTTCATACCTGACAATGTGTACTTCGTTTGCCTCCACAGACTGGATGAAAATAATTTTCCCTAGGTCGCCTCAAAATGTCAATCAATGGATGGAAGCAAGCATTGTCAAAAAATGCTGGCCACAATGAGGTAATTCATTGTCAATTTATAGATTTGTAAATGTTTCCATTGTTTCTTTGAATTTTACTTTTTACTTTTTTATTTATAAATTTAAAAGAAGAAATATAATTTAAAAATATATATATAGGGACATGAGACTGAAAAAGATAAAGACGAATTGGCTTCCATATTGGGGGAAGAGGTAGTGAACAAATTGGTTAATGTGGATTGGACAACACTTTCCAGATGCATAGAAAAATAATCTGGTAACGCCCCTCAAACATTGCAAAAAAATCAACTATGTCAAAGGGAATCAGTTGATTCCCCAACCACTCCTAGATCTTGCAAAAGATCCAAGAGGAAATTAGTGATAGTAAAATCTAAGAATGTGGAATAGGGAGCAGAGACTTCCACACCTGGGACACACAATTCTTCCACCATGCCATGTTTTTAATCTTGCATTGGTAGCTACAATACGAAGTTAGAATGCGAGGTGGTTTCAAGGGAACTCCGAATGAAAGATGATGGGAAAATGTTTGTGAATAGGTTGAAGGAATCATGCCTTCAACGGTTCAAAGACCATCTACATTTTCCATTCTCAAAGATACCCATGCACCTAAAAAAAGCAGTTATCCATGACATAGAGAATGAATTTGGCACAGGTTGGTTTGTAAAGAAGATAAAGCTACGAATGCCTCAAAACTGCAAGAGATTTCGGTGCAACCAAACAAAGAAGATAAAAAAAATCCCTACTAAGCTAAGGCAAAAAAAAAAACCGATTGATGCAAGTGTGAAAGTATGGAAAGAGCTTGTAAAAGCATATGAGAAGTCCGATGCATAGAGGAAGTCTGGTGAGGAGAGTACAGAGGTATTTTGAATTTTCTCATAAGATGATATCAAATTTATTAAATGATATTTTAACTTTATTTGTGCATAGTTAAATTGAATTAGTATATATTTTACGACAAGGCCTCCAAGGCTAGGCTTGAGAAACTTTGTGCCACATATCACAGTGGCTAGAAAGGTTTACATGCCTTGATATGTACATTTGTAAGTATATTTTTTATTTCCTTGGAAAAAGTAAATGATTGCATATTAATTAGTTTAACTAGTCCATGTGCCATGTTTTGATAGGACGAGAAATATGGCCGCCATCCAAAGCAATTTGAAAAGAATATGTTTCAAAATAAAAAGTGGAATGATTTTGTAATTTGGATGGAGAACAAGGTATCAATAGTTGAGTTTCAATAGCTTAGTTGGATATTTTTGTGTTAATATGTCAATTTGCATCTCTTATGTTGAGTTGTTTATTGATGCATAGGATGAGTAAATAGAGCTCAAATCTTATGATTACAAGATGACTGTTTATGTGCATGAATAAATAGTAGAAGGATGTAGATGAACTCAATTCATCTGACTTTATGCCTCTTGGCAGGCATTCCTCTTGAATCTCTAATATCAGGTGCATGAGACTTCCCTATAGCTTTTACCTTTCGTTGCTGCCTTTCCTCTTCATTGTTAGATTCATCTCCTTTTTCCTTGTCTACATTTCTGGATTCGGCTTCTAATTCATCCCATGTTTTACCTTCCTCCTCTTCAAAATCTTCTTCATCCTCCCTTGACTCCACAAGAGATTCATCTTCCAAACCTTCCTCATCTAATTATGATTCCTCTTCTACATCAGATGATTCATATCCTTGATCTGACTCTTATGAATTATCAAAATCAGAATCACTAGCATCCATATTTAAAAATTCCCAACCAACATCTTCAATAAATTTATCTAGATCATCAGTAATAGTCTTCAAAATTGGCCGCCAGTTCAAGTTCATTCTGCTTTCATAATACTTTATATCCATGGAGTTTAGCCATTCCTTGATGCCATCAAGCGAAGATTGAGGAATGGCGCACATGTGAAGTACATACCACTTGAAGTCTTTGAAAAAAATAGCCATATCAAATGCCTTTTTCCCAAGTCCTACTCTCTGAAGGTTAACAATCTTAATCTCACTAATAGAAATTACTAAGAAAGGTAATTCCACCAACTCTACTAAACAATTTACCATAGGAACAATAAAAGTAGAGGCTTTGAAAGGAACTCCATGAAAACCAAGCTCTCTAAATGTAAATGAAACTCTAGTTCAAAATATTTTGGATGAGACTACTCCCATAGCTCTCTTACTAGCTTGACAAATCCTTGAAACACTGCATTGATATTATTTTTACTGTCCCTCTCTTTCTTTTCTTCCTCAATTTCATCAGGATCATACATTGACCTTCTTGCCCCTCCTAAAGTTTGGACCACATCCATTACCTCCACATAAAACTAGACATCCTTGGTCTTCTTAGTTCCCATGCTATGATATGGTTATGTAAATGAAAATGAACCAAAGTAATCATCTCCTTCTCCGTTGGTTGGAAGAATGCATGCTTAATATTTTGATACATAATATCAACTCTCTCTTCTACTCTCATGGTTGAATACTGAAATTCATTATGGTGGGCCTCCAGAGTTCCAGTCATCTTTCTTCCTCTTCTGCCAAATGTTGGCCTGATCCACATGTCTTCCAGCCTAATTTCCTTTGTTTTTGAAAGTTGAAGTTTCTCTTGAGTCAATAGTGTAGCTTTCTCTTCCTTTTTCGACTCTTTCATTGCTACAAGAAATTAGCGCCTAATTGATTAACAATCTCTATTTCACTAATAGTGATTACTAAGAAAGGTGATTCCACCAAATCTACCAAACAGTTTACTGTAGGAACAATAAAAGCAAAGGCTTCGAAAGAAACTCCATGAAAACCAAGCTCTCTAAATGGTACATCAAACTATAGTTCAAGTCTTTTAGATGAGGCTGCTCCCATATCTCTCTTACTCGCTTGACAAATCCTTAAAACTCTGCATTGATTTTATTTTTCCTATCCCTCTCTTGTTGTTCTTCCTCAATTTCATCAAGATCATACATTGAACTTCTTGCCCCTCCTAAAGTTTGAACCACATCCATTACCTCCACATAAAATTGGACATCCTTAGTCTTCTTGGTTCCCATGCCATGGTATGGTTATGCAAATGCAAATGAAACAAAATAATCATCTCACTTCCTCTTCCATGAAAACCAAGCTCTCTAAATGCTATATCAAACTCTAGTTCAAAATATTTTAGATGAGGCTACTCCCATAGCTCTCTTACTTGCATGACAAATCCTTGAAACTCTACATTGATTTTATTTTTCCTGTCCCTCTCTTGCTATTCTTCCTCAATTTCATTAGGATCATACATTGACCTTCTTGCCCCACCAAAATTTTGGACCACATCCATTACCTCAACATAAAACTGGACATCCTTGGTCTTCTTGGTTCCCACACCATGATATGCTTATGCAAATGAAAATGAAGCAAAGTAATCATCTCCTTCTCTGTTGGTTGGAAGAATGCATGCTTAATTTTTTCATACATGATATTAGCTCTCTCTTCTTCTCTCATGGTTGAATACCAAAATTCATTTTGGTGGGCCTCCAGAGTTCCAGTCATCTTTCTTTCTCTTCCACCAAATGTTGGCCTAATCCACATGTCTGTCAGCCTAATTGCCTTTGTTTTTGAAAGCTGAAGTTTCTCCTGAGTCACCAATGTAGCTCTCTCTGCCTTTTCAGACTCTTTCATTGCTACAAGAAATTAGCGCCTAATTGATTAACAATCTCAATCTCATTAATAGTGATTACTAAGAAAGGTAATTCCACCAACTCTACCAAAAAATTTATTGTAGGAACAATAAAAGTAGAGGCTTCGAAAGAAACTCCATGAAAACCAAGCTCTCTAAATGGTACATCAAGCTCTAGTTCAAAATATTTTAGATGAGGCTACTCCCATAGCTCTCTTACTCGCTTGACAAATCCTTGAAACTCTACATTGACTTTTTTTTTCCTCTCCCTCTCTTGTTGTTCTTCCTTAATTTTATCAAGATCATACATTGAACTTCTTGCCCCTCGTAAAGTTTGGACCACATCCATTACCTCCACATAAAACTGGACATCCTTGGTCTTCTTGGTTCCCACGCCATGGTATGGTTATGCAAATTAAAATGAAGCAAAGTAATCATCTTTCTTCCTCTTCCATGAAAACCAAGATCTCTAAATGCTATATCAAACTCTAGTTCAAAATCATTTAGATGAGGCTACTCCCATAACTCTCTTACTCACTTGAAAAATCCTTGAAACTGTACATTGATTTTATTTTTCCTATCCCTCTCTTGTTGTTCTTCCTCAATTTCATCAAGATAATACATTGACCTTCTTTCCCCTCCTAAATTTTGGACCACATCCATTACCTCCACATAAAATTGGACATCCTTGGTCTTCTTGGTTTCCACGCCATGGTATGGTTATGCAAATAAAAATGAAGCAAAGTAATCATCTTTCTTCCTCTTCCATGAAAACTAAGCTCTCTAAATGCTATATCAAACTCTAGTTCAAAATATTTTAGACGAGTCCGCTCCCATAACTCTCTTACTCGCTTGACAAATCCTTGAAACTCTACATTGATTTTATTTTCCTGTCCCTCTCTTGTTGTTCTTCCTCAATTTCATCAGGATCATACATTGACCTTCTTGCCCCTCCTAAAGTTTGGGCCACATCCATTACCTCCACATAAAACTGGACATCCTTGATCTTCTTGGTTCCCATGCCATGATATGGTTATGCAAATGAAAATGAAGAAAAGTAATCATCTCCTTCTCTGCTAGCTGGAAGAATGCATGCTTAATGTTTTGATACATGATATCAACTCTCTCTACTCTCATGGTTGAATACCGAAATCCAGTATGGTGGGTCTCCAGAGTTCCAATCATCTATCTTCCTCTTCCACCAAATGCTAGCCTGATCCACACGTTTGCCAACCTAATTGCCTCTGTTTTTGAAAGCTGAAGTTTCTCCTGAGTCACCAATGTAGCTCTCTTTGCCTTTTTAGACTCTTTCATTGCTGC